>PVKA01026161.1:0-32037 GCA_004027165.1 Ctenomys sociabilis
ACCCATCCACCCTCCCACCCACCCATCCACCCATCCATCCACCCATCCATCTGCATACACACTTGCGTACCCACTCGTCTACTGTTACCTACCTACCATCTATCTATCCACCCTCCATCATTATTGAGTGTGAGATACATGAATGAACTACACAGCTTTTATGATATTCTGCATATGTCCTAAATTCTACATCTGACAGTTACTTGTGCCTATTCCCACTTTAAAAACTATGCACATGCAGACGCACATACATACGGCACCCTCTTATTAGTTGAATAGATGGGACAGACCAGGACAGAAATGACTCTTGGTTTGCCTCATAAAAGCCAGAGACTTGTGCCTCAGAGCAGAAGGAGAGGCCCACTTGATCATGACGGGGCAGGTGTGTGGACAGTGGTGATTACCCAAACTTGGTTAGGGCCTATTTTGGAGAGGACAGAGAAGGCATTTCCAGTTGATCAGCTATGTTGGGAGCTGGTGGAGCCCTGCCTTTCTGGACTGTGGGGATCGCCCTTTGCCCTTTGCTTTGTGTCACAGCGGACACCATCTCCGGTCTAGGGAGGTGTACACACCTACATGCTTCACAAGGACCGTCATATCGTTAACTGTAATCAGTCTCAGCTGCAGCTTTGGTCGCTGGCGCATGCACACAATTCATCAAAGTGAATTAGGTCCATCTTCAGGACTTCTGGCGTGGGGGTCTGTGCACAAAGGAGGCTCATACATGTGGATTCCGGGAGCCATTTGGGGTTGCTGGCCATATTCCTTAAAGCAGCAACCCTCAGTGTCTTGCAGGACAGCTATTTATCAGTGAGGGTAGTTTTCTAGAAAATCTGAAGATGCAAGAAAGTATCTTTTAACAGAAAGTTAGGAGAAAGTAGAAATGTATCTGATCGAAGTTTTCATGCCTCATTTACAAAACTTTAAAAGTGCTGGGTTAGTTCAGGGACCTGAACATACGTGTTCTGTATAATTAGTGACCGTGTAACCTAGATTTTCCAGCACAGTCCTGATTTTCAAGTAACCCGCCCCAGCTATTGGCCACTTGTCCTGATTTTTGGTTTGTGAAAGGCGATGATTCGGTCTGGAACTGGGTTTGCTCATTGCATTTTGATGAATCAATAATGAAAGGTGTAAAGACTTTCAAGGAGTCAGAAGAAATTCAAGGGAAAAAATTTCCTCCCACTTTAGTTCTTTCCATTGTAGCAGGATTCTCACCGTGTATAGGTGTGCATCGAGCTTGCTGCCTCTTACTGCAGTACCAAGGAAAACCCAGCCCCTTCCCCATGATGCATTGAGGCCTCTACACTTGGGGTGAGAGCCTTCAGTCCCCTCTTGGGTCTGGCCTTCTGTAGCCTGGCACTGGAAGCCACAGCACAGATCTCCTGGGCAACTGGAGCATCACAGAGGAACCCCCTTGTAGAAGTGGGGAAGGCCAGTGCCTGGTGGGTGGCATTGTGTCCCCTGGATGCTGTAGCTCCTTTGTACTCACACCTGTGCCCCTTCTACCCTGGAGATGGAGATGTGAGGGTGGCCACCCCGGAAGGACCTGAGCAGCCTCTTCTCTCTCCAACCTGTCCTACTTACCCTGCAGGTTCCTGCCCACTTTGTTTTGATTTGTGATAAAATTTTCCATCTTAAATGTTTTGAAGAGTACAGTTCCATGAAATTCAGTACATATTATGCACCCATTACCACTGTTGACCTTCAGGACTTCATCTTACCAAACTGCAGCTCTGCTCCTTCAGTTCTTACTCCCCATCCTCTCCTCCCAGGCCCACCATTTGGCTTCCTGACACTCTCAATTTGACTGTCCTAAGTACTTATGGAAGAGAAGTCAGACAGTATTTTTCCTTCCTTGACTGGCTTATTTCAGCTATTCTAATGTTCTCTAAGGTCTCTTCCACTACCAAGAAAGAGTTTAACATGTGCCAGGGCAGTGGCTACAGCTGCCTAAGCCAGGGAATGGAGGGTTTGCTTTGCTCCTGGTTTGCAGGCAGCCACAGGGGAGGTGCCCAAGGAGGAAGAGTCCTGGGAAAGCCTGGGCAGAGGATCACTGGGCATTGGGAAGCTGCTGGGGGCTGAGCAGAGGGGCTTGACATTAAGGGACCTGGAAAAGATGTGGAGGCTGGGTCAGCGAACACCTGAGCTGGGAGAACCATCTGGCCTGGTCAGGGGTCTCGATTTCCTCTGGTGTGGTTGGGACCACTGGAGCTTAAACAGAGACCCTCTGTATCCCTGCTTCGTTTAACAAGTAACCAGGTTCCTCAGAGGTGCTTCGTGTGCTCAGCTTCCTTTTACCAGGAAAAGGGTCCCTGCATCCTTGGCACATGGCGGCTGGTGGAGGGTCACCTAGTGTGTGAGGCCGGGGCACGTAGCTGCACAGACTGGGAAGGCCAAATGCAGGAGCAGCAGTAACCATGAGTCCCTGGTACCCATGAGCCCCTGGGCTTCTCCCAGCTTTATCACAGTGAGGGCTGTGTGAGTTTGGTGCAGGTGTGATCATGGGGTATCCAGAGTGTGGTGTGGGAGCATGATTGTGTATCAGTGAATATGTGGGGGGTAGTGTGTGTGAGTGTGGCATATCCATGAGTATGTGTGGGTGCCCATGGGGTATCAGAGTGTATGGAGGGTGTGTGTATGACTGTGGGGTGTGTGTGGGTCTGTATCAATGTGTGTGTGTGTGTGTGTGTGTGTGTCTGTGGAGTAGCAGGAGCAGGGAGAGTGTATGTGTGTGAGTGTGTGGCATCCATGAGTGTGTTGGAGGGGAGCATAGTGCAACAGTTGTGTGTGATTATATCAGTGAGTGTGTAACTAAGAGGTACCAGGGTGTGTAGGTTTGATAGTGGAGTGTCGGTGAGTGAGTAGTGTGAGTGTGGGGTACCCAAGAGTTTGGGGGCCATTACGGTATATGTCATATGTGAAATATGAGGTGTCTGTGAGTGCGTGTGTGTGCGCGTGTGTGGCTGAGGCACAGTTGTAAGGGCATGGGGGGTGTAATTGTGAGTTGTCAGTGCACGTGCATGTTGGTGTGGAGAAGCCCTGCCTCACGGGTTGCCGTCTTGCGCGCCCCAGCAGGGTGACCACATAATACCTGGCTCCCCCCTCCTCACAGGAGATGGACGGAAGGGCTCTGAAGGCCTCTGAAGGCTGGGTGCATGGTAGGTGTGCGGTCGTGCGGCAGCAGGTGCTGACCTCTGAAAGAGCCATCCAAGCTGACTGTAAAGGCAGAAGGAGGTTGTCTCCTGTTGGAGCCCAGGTGCACCCTGGGGACACACAGGCTTGCCAGTGGTTCTGGCCTTCACTTCTGCCCTCTGTCTCTTCTTCTGAGCTTAGCTGTCCCTTGTCCCTTTTCTTTAGAAGGAGGACCCTTAGTAATACTGAGCCCATCTTCCACCTAAGGGAATTCTTCCCCACCTCCACCCTGCCTCGGATCTCTGCTGGGGCAGCACAGGAAAGACCTTTGGGGCCCCTTAGAGCCCCCAGAAGTACCAGAGGCTATAAGCAGGTTGAACCTGCAGGCTTGTTTTGACCAACAGGTGTATAGTGCTTCAAACACCAAGGAAGTACTGGGGATTGAACCCAGGGACTTCTCTCTCTCTCTCTCTCTCTCTCTCTCTCTCTCTCTCTGTCTCTCTCTCACACACAGACACACTTATTGGATTTTGAGACAGGATCTTGCCACATTACTGATTTTCCTCCACCTGCTTGCAACTTGCAATCCTGCCTTAGCCTCCTAGAGTGGGGAGAGGAGTATGTGTGTGAGGAGTATCATAGGCATGGGCCACTATGTGTAAATGGCATTTTCTTCCAAATGAGACTCTGGGCCACTGCTAGCTCACAGACCTAAGTGGCAGTCATGGCTTGGGGCTTATGGGCACTTCCTACAGTTGAAGTGTTGTTGAGCCTGCTGCCCCCCCCCAAACGCATGGACATGCGCGCGCACGCACACACACACACACACACACACACACACAGGCCTGGGCCACACTCATAGTCCCAGAAGCACCAAGGCCTCCATGTCTAGTTCAGACACACACAAGTTGGAGGACTCTTGTCTGCTGCAAAAGGGTCTCCCAAAACTCATCTCTCTCCCACAGTTGCCTGAGAGTCTGGGCTGCTGGGCTCTTTCCAAAGTGGACCATGTATATTGTGTGGGATCCGATATGAGAGTGGGAGATCTGCCTCCTGGCAGGAAGAGGAGTCCCTGGCTTGATCTTGGGGCCCAATTTCCTACAGCACACACCTCCTTACTGGAGATCGAACCCATGGACCTTTGCACTGAGCCCTTCTTATTTCTATTTTTTATTTGGAGATGCCTCCTAGGAAGTTGCCAAGGTGGGAGGTGAACTTGCAGTCCTCCTGCCTCAGCGTCAGTGCTGGAGTCAGGTCTGTATCACCACTCCTTCCTAGCCCTTTACACTACTTCACGCCATTCTGCCTAGGGCTCACCTCCAGGCTCTGCTCCTGACCCTGTGGGGACTGTGTCCCTCTGGCTTATGCTCTTTGAGGACAGCCAGCCATGCATCAGTCCATATTTGGGATGACTTTTGGCTCGGTCCAGGCAGTACCAGCTGCTTTGGTCTGAAGCGACTCCACAGTGACACATGAGGAGGATCGGGCAGTTGCAGAAGCTCTGCTTAGGAACGCCCCATCCACATACTCTTAGTTGTCCGCTGCTGGAACACTGGGGCTCCAGTCCTAAGTCTGCTAGATACGCGTCCCTGAAGGGCCTGTCCCATGGGACCCCCAAGTGTCTGGAGAAGCAGCAAGCGCTGCATCAGCCAAGTTAACTCAGGGTTCAGGGTCAGGTGCCAAGGGCTGGCCTCAGAATGGCAAGTCTGCTAGAGGTCAGGACGTCACCTCCCTCTGCTTGTCACAGCAGCCTCTTGCCACGGCAGAAGTCCTGCCCTTCCCTGACTCTCTACTTACACAGAGACTAAGCGGCCCATTTGTATCCAGACATCCCCAGGGCAGGTGACATTGGCTTCTGTGTTTTGTTGGGTGACTCTGAGTAGGAACCTTTGCAGGCTGGGCTCCTGATCAAGGCTTTTCTTTCCTCCTGGGGATCTGCTGTCCAGTAGGTTTATTTCAAAGTGCAGCAGGATGGAGCCTGCACCCTTAGAACTTTCAGACTCTCTATTGTCACAATAATATTTTCTCCCACCTTCTTGTAGGAGGTAAGATATTTCCCTGATGTGGAACTGGTTGCCGACCAGGCCATGTGCTTGGGTCCTTTGTGTCCAGGGGGCAGGTGAGATAAAGGGGTGCTCCCCTCTGTGCGCTGGGCTGCCTGCACAGGTGTCTCATTTTGCTTGGAGAAACTAACAAAAGGAGCCTGGCCAGAGGCTGACTGGGGCACCTGCTCCTCCTGTGCTCCCTGACCCCATAGCTCTTGGGCCCTTACTCTGCTCCTGCTTGTCAACTTGCCCCCAATGCCTTTGCTTCCTGGAAATTGGGGTCCCCCTGGAGCTTCCAGGCTGCCACAGAAGAACTGGCTTCCCTGGCTGAACCCTGCGACGCTCACTTCCTGCTGCTCCGAGTGGCAGACAATAGGCTGTCTCACTGTCTGGGAGGCAGAGACCGGAAAACTTCGAATCCTTACACCCAGGGGGCTGCGGTTTGCCCTCCATCTTGCAGGACACATCAGGGCTTTGTCTCAGGCCGGTGGGTCCCTGGCCTCCCTCTGGTGCCAGAATGTGGGCATCACCTCCACATGGGCAGCTGTCCTACATCACCCTCAGTGTAGACGAGGTGACTCTGGCCTGCTGAGTCCCTAGGGTAACTGGGGGAGGAGGGGCATGTCCACCTCATGGCCTGGGCCCCTCCGGGAGTGGCTTCATCACTGGGCAGCATTTAGAGGGAGCCTCGGCTATCACTCACTCCTAATTTTAATGATGTGCATTAGCTAAATTGTGTTCGGAGTTTCATTCAGCGCTGTTTACAGCACGCTTTCGAGTGCGCTTACCGTTTGTCAGAAGTGCAAACTAGCGAACATACGAGCCTTTAAGACAGGCCATCTGTTCATCTTAGACCCTTGGACGATTGTCAAACGCTTCTAAAAATAAGTGCTCACAAGCAGAGAGGGCCTGCCCAGGTGATGCACAGCAGAAAGAGAGGCAGAGATGTGTGCCTTTCCCAAGGGAAAGACAGCAGAGTGCGCACGGGGAGGCTGCGAGCAGAGGAAGACCCAGAGCGCCGCCCTGCTGAGGCCTTCTGGCTGCAGGCATGAGCCTCTCCCCATGTGTTGCGTCTCATGTAACTCCACAGCTCGAATACCTCCGATGGCTCCCCATGGCCCAGATTTAAGGGCAAGCTGCCTTGTCTGGCATCGTGGAGCCTCATCAATAAGACCCCCGCCTTCCTTTCCAGGCTTGTCTCCGTGGCGCATACCCTGTGCTTCTGCCAAGCTGAATTATTCATTGTTCCCCCAACATATGCTGCACTTTTCACATTTCATAGACAGAGCAGTGCCCGGCAGAGAGGGGGCTCTGCAGACAGACGGCATGGGTGCAGCGCCTCACTGCCCTTCTCAGCGGCAGGGCCTGGGCCCCTCTGTGCCTCAGTGTTCTTATCTGTACAATAGGGATGACAGAGTACTCAATTCGTGGGGTTCCCAGAAGCTGAAGCGAGCGCATGTTATTGCAGTATGAAGAGTGGGCCGGCACACAGTGAGCCAGTGATAAACAGGCATTGCGAGCATTACCAGTGTACTCACACCTCCTGGCTGCTGTCCTGGGGGTAGCTCACTCTTCCTAGGAACTTGTCTTGCTATGCGCACATGCACACACCTGTACATACCCACACACACCCAGTGCAGGTCCTGACCCCAGCTATCCCCAAAGGGCAACTAGGAGGCTGGCCTCGAGCACCTCCAAACAGAGGATCTCATTTTCCATGGTCCTTCTTGTGAAATCACCCCATGCTGCAGCCATAAAGAACCCCACCCCTACCCCAGAGAAAGGCCAGTGTGAAGCCAGGCTCATGGGAACTGTGTGGCTTAGGCCGTCGTGGAGTGGCCAGGTGGGAAGGCAGAGGGGCAGGGGACATGGTGAAAACTGTGTGGGCTCTGTGGCCAGGAGTCTCTGGGTTGGGAGCCTTGGTGTTTCTGTGCCTTTAATCTGCTATACGGACTCAGGGGCCAGAGCCAGGGCTGGCACCCAGGGTTGAATTCTTTCTGCCACTAGGATCCCATGGGTCTGTGAGCACAGCTAACCCAGCCTTCCTAGAGAAGATGGGGCTTCATCCCCTTTGGATGCCTGGTGCCAGCATGGGGTCTAGCAGAAGAGAACCCAGCAAATACCTTTGGAAAGGCAGAAAGAGAGAAAGAAAGAAAGAAAGAAAGAAAGAAAGAAAGAAAGAAAGAAAGAAAGAAAGAAAGAAAGAAAGAAAGAAAGAAAAAAGTTCGCCTTTTCCCTTCCCTTGGCCCCTTCTTCTCTGATCACTTGTGCTGTTCCCTGAGGGGTAGGAATGCAGAGACTGATGGTTCTGGAGGGTCTAGCCTGTAGCAGGGTCTTAATCAGACACCAATTGTCTGCCCCTGGGGAGGACCACCTGGAGGAGTGGCAGCAGCCAGGTGCATGGGCCTCGAAGGTGGGCTGTCTGTCCTCCCCACACCCTGACACGGTCTCTCTCAATTGCCACTCTGACAGTGAAATGCCTGTGAAGCCTAGCACCTGCCCTGGCCCTCAGCGAGTGCCCACGGGTGCTGGCCCCTGCCCTGGGTGGCCGCTGACAGACAGTAAATCTTTGTAGGCTGATTGTGGGCACGTCCTGCCCATACCTTGAATTAGGCTCAGGATTGGGAACATTTTGCTGCTGAATTCCCAGCAGCCAGTGCGTGGCTGTCGCCTAGCAGGGAGTCAGTACAGATTTGCTGGGTGAATGAATGAATGACAGGCAAATGAATTCTGGCCTTTTCCCTTGAGAGGCCAAGGGTGGTTGAACCAGCTCTTGAGTCTCAGAATTCCCACCAAGAGCCCAGCAAGGCCTGCCCGGGAGGCTGGAACCATGCAGATTTCTGTGCCCACCTCCTTGCCCGTCACTAACTAGTGTCCCCTGAGCACTATGCAGTCACCTGAACCAGACGACCAAAAATCTCATCCAGGAACACATGCTGGGGCTGCCGAGGACTGGATGGCTGCCGGAGCCACTGCCACCAGCCCCTCCCACTCCCATTTTATTTTTCTCACCTGCTTCTCGGCCCCACACCTGTGCCTCCCTGGCAGGCAGTGAGGCCACGCGGATGCCAGGCGTCCCATCCAGGCTCCTCCTGGTCCTCCCGCTCTCCGCCTCACCTGGGCTTTATGGTGCTGGGAAGTGTTTATCCGTGGGGTTAGTAATGTCTTTAAGAAACGATTTTCTTCCTCTCTAAAGAGGCTAAATATAGCACAGGCATAAACAGAGAAATAGACGCTAAGGCAGATGCCCTTGTGAGATCTGTGCCGGGCGGAAGGAATTCTTAAGAAGCCTTCGTGAAGCGCCCGAGGACTGCACTGTGCCTCTCAGCCTCTGGAGATGCCTCCGGGTCATTTGGGGGTTTCAGAGCTGTACCGACTGGCAGGGCTGGCTGGAGCTGCTCAGCACGCGCAGGTAACAGGGGTCCCTGTGCAAGGGCTGATGCCCTCCTGGGCAGAGGCCCTTCCCCTGAGGGTCCCCGTTAGTGCACAGACACTGGCGACTGCATTCTCACCTCCTTGGGCCCTCCAGGGGGCCCCGCTGCAACCTTCTTCTGTGCCACATTGTGCCCAGACAGTGCAGGAAGAACTGTAGTGCTGGTCCACCGGGGCAGCAAGTTCTGACATTTCCATCTGCTGTGACATCCTGGGCTTTAGTTCCTATAATAAAACTTTTGGGAAGTGTTTACCCTTCTGTTCCAGCCCCTCTTGGAGGAAGTTCTTTCTGGAGTCTACCCTAAGAACCACTTGCTATCGCTCATTAAGAGCAAAATCCCGCTGCTATTTTCACCTGAGACGTGGAATTCGTTCTCATGTGTTCCCAACTGAGGTGCGAGCTTTCTGCCCCTGGGATCTGTGCACCAGGTGTCCTCTGGGGAGCCAGTGTGGATGATGTCTGCTTCCTGGGCCTGTTCACGGCACCCTGGCCCTTGCCATTATCCTCGTGTTGGGGAAGGGTGGTCCTTGAGCTTTGAGGAGGGAATGACCCATCTGGTGGGCATGCGGGCCGCGCTGTCTGCACTCCCCCCGCCCTCTGAGGCCTGTGCTGCTGTCACTCAGGCCTGTCAGCACATCTACTCTAGTCTCTGTGCCCATCTGTGCTGCCCTTTGCTCTCTCCCAGCTCCATCCTTCACCCATTACCCTGCCACAGATCCTTCAAACCCATTGGCTGTCTACTTTGTGTCAGGCCCTAGTAAACATGCCTGGAGACCAGGGAGAGATGAGCATGTGCCCGAGTTCCTAACTCTCCTTCTCTTCCTCCTCCACAGCCTCCCATGACAAAGCAGGACCTGAGCACACAGGGTGGCAGGCTGTCAGCAGGTGGGGAAGCGAGAGCCCAGGAGTCCAGGCAGGACAGGGCGTGGCCAGGCCTGCTCCCACTCAGAAGAGAGAGCACGAGTGTGTTAGCAGGGATCGGGGGTTTCTCGAGTGTGTGTGTGCCTGGAGGACTCATAGCAGCTTGGTTGGGAGAGAGGAGGGAGGAACTGGAGCGGAGACAGCGGAGGCGCAGGGCCAGGACTGTCTGCTCACGGTGGGGTCGGCTCCCCACTGAACTGGCAGGCTGTCCCCAGCAAGTATGGGAGAGGCACCTTGGCTGGAAGGTGGGGGTTCCCGTGGAACTGCCTAAATCCCATCTGTGGCCTCAGAAAGCCTGTCTTGTGCTCTGGGTCCGTGCACTCCTGAGGGATGTGCCAGGCCATGCTGGGCTGGTGCCTGGCACGGGTGCACTGGCACAGGGCATGGTGGTGCCCTGGTTCAGGGCCCTGGGTTCCAGTTGCTCCCTGGCTGGCCGACCTTGAGGGGCCGTCTAGTCCCCCTTAGCCGGAATGCCCTCAGCCTGTGGTGCTGCAGCCCTGTAAGGCTGCTGTGAGGACTCAAGGCTATGGCCTGCAACGGCACCCAGCATCCATGCTTGCTGAGCAGCAGCCTTGCAGCCTGCTCTGGGGTCTGCAGGATGACAGCCACGTGGCGCTCTGTGCTATGAGCTTGCGGAGGGACTGGCGACAGAGACCATAAAAGTGACTGCCATGGGGGCCCTCTGTGTGGAAGTGAGCACTGTCTCGTCTCAACCCTGGGCCCTGGGCCTCCAGAAGAAACAGTGGGCATCCTCTGGTGGACCACACCACCAGACCCAGAGCCCAAGAGAAAGACGCAGTGCGTCTTCTGCCCCCTGGTGGTCAGCAACAGAGCCACAGGCCGCGGCCCCGTCTGTGGCGCGTCCCTAGGCTCGGTCGACTGCTGCAGACAGCGGGGAGCATCCTTAAGGAGCTGCATTTGAGATCAGCGATCCTGTGCTGCCCCCACGCAGGGCTACCCTTCCCCCTGGTGGAGTTTGCTTCCTTTCTGCAGGTGTCACGAGGTGCAGAACCTCCTGAGGCTTTAATGAAATTGGTCCGAATTTGCAACACGGACCACTGAAAAGAAACAAAAAGACTCTCCGAGTCCAAATCCCACCCCCAGCCGCGGGCAGCTGGCTCCTTCCAACAGCTCAGGCTGGCGGGAGGGAGGGCACGCCGCGGGCCACAGCACGAGGGAAGTGTTTGGCCGCAGAGTCCCACCTGGGCCCCGGATTCCCAGCCGGTCTCAGCCCAACTGGTCCGTGGCGTTCGTGCTCCCTTCCTGCGGGGTGATGTGTCCCCTGCCGGGTTGCCCAGTGCCCCCACACGTCTGTACCCACTCGGGTGTTTCTTGGCCAGAGAGCCGTGTGGCACATCTGCTGTCTCCTCCGCTGAGCTCAGAGCAGCTACAGGGAGGACTGAGACGGGTGTTGGGGGCAGCCTGCAGGCAGCCCATAGTTTCCTCCTTGTCAGGGAGCTGAAGGGAGATGTTTGTCATTCCTGACACCTCCTCAGCATCTCCCCTTTCCCTCCACCTACTCGTCCCTGTGGTAACACCTGAATGGTCTTTAAAAAAAAAAAAAAAAAAAAAAAAAACTGTATAGGGAGACCAGGTTGGCAGCAACAGGAACCAATCCCCAAGTCCCGAATCAATGTGGCGTCTTGGCAGCTGCGTTCCCTGAGCACCTTCTCCTTGTTGCATTTTGTTTTGTGATAATCGCGATGCTTCTCTGCAGCTCTGGAGTCCGTGCGCCGGGTGGGAGGGGCGGGCGTGCTCTCCATCCCTCGGCCCTCATGCGTGTCTCCTTTCTTCCCTTTGCAGAACCACACCATGAGCCAGCACGCACAGTGAGGGACCGCTCGACAGGACACCTCTCCGCAGAAGGCTTGCCGGAGACGCCGTGGGGAGGGCCATTTGAACATTACATCCAATCAAAGTGTCATTTGCAACCCAGATGTAAAACTCTAATGATTTGGCCATGAGGCGCTGCTATTATAAGCAGCTGGAAATGAATATTAATGGCAGAGATTAAAAGTATTCCATGCTCAGTATTTTTTATTGTCCTGCTACAGCTAGTGTGCTTTTAGAGTTTCCGCCGCAGACTACATTTCTAGTGTTAGAGAAACCTGCTTTTTGAGGCTATTGTCCTTTGTTCCTTCATGTATTATATTGATAGTTTTTAAAAAAAGGATTAGTGTGATTTTTTTTTTCTTTGCTTCTTCTTTTTTTCTTGTTTACCCCCCCCCTTTGGTTAACTACTTTTTAATTGCAGTTCTAGGTAATTGTGCATCGTGATGTGATTGCTTGGCTATTGTCTGAATATTTCCTTTTAATTTTTTAATTAAAGACTAATGCTTTGATTGGATTTGCCAGTTCACCGGACAGTGATTAAAACTATGTAATGAATATAATCGGTTTCAGTGCAACTGGATGGTCTGCTTTTAAATGTGACTTAATCTGACTGCAGTAACTAGTTCAGTTCAATAAAGGGAATCCATGCAATTAGCATCCGGTTGCCTGGTTCTCTCCTCCTCAGCCAGGGGCCACAGGGGGGTGCCCGACAGAAGATATGTTCCCAGGCAAGTTCCTGTGGCTCCCCCAAATCCCCCAGGGACTGTATACAATAGGTCCCGCCTCTTTGGGGACAGAAGCATGTGACCTAACCCACAGAAACTAGATGAAATGGCAGCAGCCACTGTAGTCAGAGGAGAAAGAATCCATATACCAAAAAAAGAAACACTTCGACCTTCTCATTTTTTCTGCAGGAAACTGAGGCCCAGGGCCGTGGCAGTTCACCCAGCCTGCACACAGCAGGTTGGGCTCATCTATCCTGATTCCTTGCTTCTCACCCTCAAGAGGATTTCCCAGCTGCTGGGTGCAGATGGACAAGTGGTTAACCCTTCCTTTGCCAGGGTAGCACATGGCTTCTAATTTTGCCCAAGGCACAGAAAAAAATCAGTGGTGAGGAGCTGCTCCTTGGCCATGAGGGTCAGACTGGGTGCTCAGTGGAGCCATGTGGGAGCAGTAGATTGCCATTTGTTACCTGTGGCCGGGACTCACTCAGGGCTCCAGAGGCCCACCGTCCAGCAAGCCCAGAGAATCCATGTTTCCTTGTGCTTGGGTCCTTGTGCTAGGCTTGCTGCCTGGCACTCCACAGGCCCACCCTGCAGCTGTAGTCTCAGGGGTCCTTCCTGTCACCTTCCTCACCTCCTCATGCAGAATTCTCGGCTGACTCACCAATCAGAGGCCAGAACCTGCACAGGGGAAACCCTTCCTTGCTAACTTTTCACAAGGGGCAAGGAAATTGGTTATTACCCTCTGCAGAGCGGAAATGAAACAGGCAGGCAGACTGCGCCTAATTATAGTGTAATGCAAAGTCAGGAGCATGGAATTTGGAGCAATTATACCCACCATCTAGAGGGCTCCGGATCAAGGGGCTTCTGGTGACCTGTAAGAGTCCCCCTTTCTGCCACCCTAGAGGCCATTCCCACACCTGGGCAGGGCTTGCTGGTTTTTCAAAGAGTGCTCTCACCTGTGAATCACAATGCTGCCCGAGCCAGTATCCCTCAGCGTGGAATGATCACCCTTAGAATTCAAGGTTCCCATCTTCTGGAAGCTAAAGATGGTGAATTCCAATCTCCAGCCTCCTGGAAGGAGAATGGGCTGCCGTGGGGGAAGACATTCAGAGTGTGCCCAGCCATGGCTGGGATGGGTTAGGCTGCCACATGCCCACGCCCAGGCCACCTTGTGGACAGTGTCAAGACCAGCAAAGGGTCCAGCATGGCCCTGGGCTTGCCACAGCACTATCTCCAGCACTCTCCAGATCCAGATTTATCCTGAGCCCCACAGAGCCCAGGTGAGCCCCCAGTAAGTACCAGTAGAAGATTTGATTTGACGGTTGGTGGCGTAGGGCTAAATTAGTCACTGCCCCCATTAAAAATACAGCAGGGGGTTTAAGAGCTTTTCACGCCGAGTGGGAATCAGCAGCGAAGCCGGCTGCTGCCTTGGGTAAGGAGAGAGGCGGCCTAGGGGACTGGGAGGTAATGAGGTTTATGGCAATGACAAGGCAGCCAGGGCGCCCCACCGACTCCCCCTCACCCCAGCCCCATTGTTCTCCGACTGCCTGGTCCTGACACTTGGCTGAGCCCCTGGTGACTTCATGTAGGAGGGGGATGTTAGGGGGACACAGAGGCCCTTACTGGGATTCACATTCTTCACTGTCATTGGGGTGGGTGGGGCAGGAGTGCTCTGTTATAAATCAGGGCTCTGGGGACCTCCACTTCCCTTCCAGGCAGATGACTTGGAGCTGGGATGAGCCAAGTGCCACCCGCCTCCAAGGGGCCTTGGGGGTCACTGGGAGGTTTGTGTGAGATGATGCCCAGTCCTGAGGACAAACAGTGGCATGGCTGTCACCATGAGGACAGTGAAGTTCAACCTCAAACACAGGAGGAGACTCCTTACAGCCTGGAGGGGTAAAGAAATCAGCCACTAGTAGTTTGGACTTGGCTATAGGGCACAGAGAAGGTGACCAGAAGCCTGTGGTCCAAGGTGGCTGCCTTGGGGTACCTGAATTATTAGGGTTTTTTTTGTTTATTTGTTTGATCTTTTTGAGCCAGGGTCTCTATGCAGTTCAGGCTGGCCTTCAGCTCACTTTGTAGCCCAGGCTTGCCGAGAACCAGCAACAATCCTCCTGCCTCAGCCTCCTGAGTGCTGGGATTACAGGCTAGCACCACCATGCCCAGCTTGAATTATCAGTTTTAAGTAGCTCTGTAGGTGGAGGAATTTTACCTGGGCGAGGAAATGCACCAGGAGCCCTGGGCCCTATACTGGTCCTTGGATACTTCCTGGAGTGTGCAAAAGCAGGCAATAAGAGTTTTGGTTTCAAGAAGCTGCCATGGGGTGGAGCAGGAACAATTGGCAGAAGGGAAGTGTAGAATTCGAATGGACTCTTAAATGATTTGACCTTGCACCTGGGATTGAAAACAATGTGCTGTTATGTGGGAGGCTTCAGGACTGCTAGGAGAGCTAAGCCTGGGTGTCTTTTTTCCTCTTGCTCCAAAAAGAACCCTGTCTGCTTGCCATTACTTGGAGTCTCAGGAGGACACATAGGCCAAGAGGGAGGTGGGGAAGAGTGAATTTTTCTGGGCTTTCTTCTTTCCAGAACTTCTCTTCTTCCTGCCAGGCAGGCCACTCTTGGCCCTGCCACCAGCTTTCTCAGAAATGCTCATAGACAAATTCTTGTCCTCCCAGCTGGCCTTCTGTGTGTAGGGTTTGATGGGAGTCCTGGGCACTTTCCTGTTTCTCCTGGGCTTTTGGTTCCTCACACGCAGTTTGTTTCCTCCTGCACTGCGAGGTTTTCTTTGTGAGTGACTGAACTGAAGCTCTTTTTTTTTAAATGTGACTTTCCAGGAGGAGAAAATGCTGGCTTTACTCTTGTGAAACTTGATGGCACTTTAGAAAGGTGCTACCCCAAGCTTCAAATTAGCTGCATCTATTTTTTGGAGATTTAATGGCTTGTTCGTCCTCCAGATGTAGCTATTGATGTGTACTTAATATAAATGGAGTGTCTGAATTGTGGGAGTCTTGATTTTTAGGATTTCTTAATTAAAAATGTCTGCTAAATTTAAAAAAAAAAAAAAAGCTGCCATGGGAAGAATTTTCAAGTTCTCCCAGCCAGAGAGAGTGGTCCATTTAAGCTACACAATGTTCAATACTCAGCTTTCCACCTGTTTTCCTAACCTAGAGAGTGAGTTCCTCCGCATCGGGCCCACCCATTCATCCATCCATCAGACACCTCCTGACAGCTGCTCCACTATGTCAGGACCTGTGTGAGGTGCTGGGGACAAGAATGAGCACATGGCTGTGACAGCTTGCCTTCTAGGGTTCAGAGTCACATGACGACCACCTAACAAGCATGCCAACACAACAAATACATAGCGACCCACGGTCATAGTGCCGTGATGGGGAAGCCAGAGCTGTGTGACCAGTCGGGGACCTGGGTATGATGCCTGGGGACATGAAAGATGGCCTTGCAGAGGAAGTGACGTGGGACCAGGAGCATGAAAGGAACGAGGCGGGCAGAAGGCAATGGGGGGCAGCACAGGGAAGGCGAAGGCTCTGGGCTGGAAATGAGCTGTAGTGTCTTTAGAGATCCTGATGATTCTGCACTTCAGTTTTGTGGGGTTTTTTTGTTTGTTTTTTGTTGTTTTTTGTTGTTGTTGTTGTTGTTGTTTTCAGTACCAGGTATTGAATTCAGGACCTTACACTTGCCAGGCAAGTGCTTATTCTACTGAGCTATCTCCCCAGCCCTTGCATTTCAGTTTTAAATGGCTTAGTACAAGCCCAGAGACGTCAAAAGCTTTTCTGAAATTACACAATGCAGGACTTATTTAAGGCTATCACTTGGGTGCCTTGCCTATCAGCCTCAGGTGTCTAACGTCCTCCTTGTTTTTGTCATAACAATGATGACACCGGGCTATGGAAGATGATATGCATCCTTTACCTTCACAAAGTAACTGACTTATTTGAAGATGAGTTGTTACCTTGGAGAGAGGGGAACTGAATGCATAGCCTATCCTTCCTAGAAGTTAGATGTGCCCATGTTGGTTCTTTCAGTGAGCTATAACCAGAGGTGGCCAATGGAAATTCTAAAAATGCTCCTTTAAAACAATGAACTAATCAGACTGATGACTGGAAAGTGGATGTTGTACCTGGAGCACTGCAAATCCATTTGACCACAAGGTAACCAGGTCGTCTCACTGATCATAACATCTGGCTGTCTTCCACGATTAGCACTTGGGTTACCTATTCCTTGGCGTAGGTGGGAGCTTGCCTGTGAAGAAGGCAGGTGCTCCAGAAGCACTCGTTTCCCAAGTGCCCATTGCTGTTGGAGCAAGCTCACAGAGCACTTGTGTACACCTTGGCTGACTGGCTCACACAGGCTTGCCGTCTGAATGACCAGGGATCACGCACACTGCATGGCGCTCCGGGTGTCAGAGGAGGAGCTTCCACGCGCTGCTTGTCTGCTGTTCTTCCATGCTAGGTCTCTCCGAACACCCCATAGGACCATGTATCTGTGGCTGTCTCCTTCCACGCCTGCTCTGCTGTCTGCTTGTGCTGGAAGCAGCTTCCTTCCCTGTGTACCTAGTTAACACCTCCTGGGAGCTGCAGCCCAGCTATCCCCTTCGTGGGGCCGTGACTAGAGGTAGCCTAGTGAAGCCTTCACCTCAGGAGCAAAAGAAGGGGCACCAAATGCTCAGGAGTCAAGATGAGTAAGACTTCATTTGTCGTAGTGCTGGGGATGGAAACCAGGGACTTGTACCAGCTAGACAAGTGCTCCACCACCAAGCTGCAACATGAACCCTTTGTTTATTAATTTTTAAAAATCTTTTAATTGATTTGATACAAGGTCTCACAATGCAGCTGAGACTCATAGTGATCCTCCTGTCTCAACCTCCCCAGTGCTGGGATTACAGGCGTGGGCCACCACACCCAGTCTCAGTGGCTGGCACGGGCATGCAGTACCAGGGATTGAACTCAGGCCCTTGAGCTTGCGAGGCAGGCATTGAGACAGCTGAGCTATCTCCAGCCCTATTTATTAATTTATAAATTTTGAGTGAGAGTGTGTCTAAGTTCCCCCAGCTGGCCTCAAAGTTATGATTTTCCTGCTTCAGTTTACCAGGTAGCTGGGATGACAGGTGTGTGCTACAACTGCCTAGTAAGATACAAAAATAATAAATAAATAAATAAATAAATAAGTAGGTTTTAAAAAATCAGATTGGGAGATTACAGTGTACAGGCTGGTTCGCTGTTCCTTAAAGTTTTAGTGGACTGGGGCTGGGGATTACAATGTGCTAAGTGATGCAAGCAGTAAAGCTGCTACTTAATTTGCTATTTTGTTCATCATGGGTTGTTCGGCAATTTCAAGTTTTCAAAAAGATTTATTTTTTAAAAATAGGATTTTTCAAAAATATTGTATGAAAGTAATATTCAAAGCCCCTTTTCAGCTTTTGCTTGAACTTTGTCCCCTAAGGCAGTAGCTCATTCACACACACATACCCTGTTCATCCCTTAGGAAAGCTACTCAGACCTCCAAGGCTGGGTCAAGTGCTTTGACGACAAGAGCTCTGGGAAGACTTGGGGTGTGTGTCTCTCCCTTTATACCTCTCTGGAACTGTTTCAACAGGCAGGAGGCTCAGCACAATTTATTTCTCACTTACGTGATATCCTGGGTCCTGGGGCTCTTCTTCATCATGGTTATTTAGAAGTCTGACACAGTGAATAGTCACCACCTCCAGAGTGGTCAGCAACCAAGCCAGAACTCAGCAGAGGCCTCTGTGCCCAGCCCTCGCCCTGCCATTCACCAAAGCTAACGCAGAGCCTCACTCTTCGCAAGTGCCAGGATACCCAGTACCCTGCACAGAACCTGGAGCAGGCGGCTTAATGCGGGCAGAAGAAGTGGGCAGGGTCAGCGCGCGGCTGTGATGACACCTCTGGGCCTAAATTCTGTGCAGCACTCGGATCTGGGTTCTGACCCGAGCTCGGATGCCCAGTGTTCTAAACCAAGGCCCTTAATCCTCTGAGCCTCTGTGCTTTGATGGTGAAAGAGAATAAACACAGTTGTAAAACTCAAAGGGAGGAGCGACACGAAACAGCGTCTGAGCACTCACCCTGCACCTGCATCATTGTAAACATCGTACGTTGACGCACTTATTTCGCACGCGGACACAGTCAGGTGGGTTCCTCTGAAATGGACAAGGGACCCCCCAAGGCGGAGGACCTAGGCAGGAGCCCAGCGCTGTTTCTAACTGCTCCGGAGCCCTGTTGCCAGCCCTGACAAGCAGCTCAGCAGAGCTCACGAGAAAGTGGGTTCCTGCTCCTCTCCCCTCCGGCTGCTCCGGGTTGGCCCCCTTAGTGTCCGCCTTTGTCAGGAGAGACCTGTGTGGGCTGGACCCCCGCCCCCCGCCGGGCCCTCGGGCAGCGGGGCTGGGGATGGAGCCGAAGCTCGGCCCGCCCCTTCTCGGTCCTGAGCGCTGATTGGCCAACTCACTGCGGCCCCGCCCCCCGCCGCAGGCTGCTCACGCGGTGTTATTTGTGGAGTTATTAATTACTGAAAGGAGCAAACCGTGCTTCTGTGCATAAAAATATGTTTGAGCAGTTTCTACTTAAACTTTAAAGAGAACGTTAATCAATTTTATTTTAACAAAATGACCTTAAGCAGGAGGGAAAAAAATTGGTGTTATTTGCCCAAACAGGCAAATTAATTTCTCTCTCTTGAGAAATCTAAGAAGCTTCCAGAAATAGCTGTGCATAATTTACACCTGCCCTGGCCGCTCTTCGTTTTAACGCCAGGCCCAGTCGTGAGCTCCACCCAGCCCCAGCCTCTCCTTTCTCCACTTCCACTTCCCACCCCGTAATTTCTGAAGGTCCCAGCAGGGGCCCCGTCCTGCGACCTTGGAATCAAGACCCAATGTAGGTTCTGCGAGGTGGCGCAGAGAAAGACGGCTGCCAGGCACAAGCCCTGCGACCTTCCTGAGGCCGCCCCCGCACCTGATCTTGACCCTCCCTCATCCCTGTCTGTGCATCCTCCGCCCACGGCCCTCCAGGCCTGCCGGAGTCAAGCTCAGCGGCCAGAAGCCCCATGGTCTGTCCTGGGACACTACGACTGGCTGGGCCATTATTTCCGGGCCTGGTTTCACAGACTGAATAAGAGACTGCGCTTTTCCTGCCTCCATGACCTCTGCGAGGATGCGTGGGATTATCAAACGTGATGAGTGTGGTAGCTGCTCCATTAAAAAGCCCCCCTGCAATATCACTAGTGATTGGGGCTTTTTAAAAATTCCAGATATAAAATAAGGACATAATATAGAAAACTTTTTCAGATGATTGGCTCATTAGCACGTGACCATTACCGAGGTTCTGATGGCGGCAGCAGGAGGCGGTGTTCCACCCCTTCTCCTCCTGCACCCACAGCTTGTATCCCTGGCAGGTGCGTGGTGCATGTGTATTGGAGGAATACCTGAGAGTTTACGGCAGAAGCCACAGAGGCAGGGACATCAGGTGCAGGCTGGGTAAGTGCTAAAGGGCTGCAGGAGAGGGGGTGGCTGTGGTGACAGGGCAGTAAATACCCATCCAGGGGATACCTGCAACCGAGCCCCAATCCCTTATTGCCCTATAGGAAGGCAGACCTGATTGCCCAATTTTACAAGTTTTTCAAGAGGAGGAAATGCAGAATTTTATGTAAAACATCCCAGTTTTTAGCTCTGCTAATTAGAGTTTAATTTGAAAAACAAAACAGAAACCCATATGTGCCAAGGAGAACACTACTGAGGGCCACATTGGGCCCTGGGCCACCAGTTTGAGGCCTCTTAAAAGCAGTCATTGAATTGCTGAAGACATTAGGCACTAACCAACAGAGATGTGGGTGTGAAGACGCTGAGTGTTGAGAAGCCAGACCTGGCTGTGCAGGTGCAGGTGACAGGGCCTTCTCCCTGTTTCTCATCTGATCCATGCATCTGTTTCTTTTCTGATCCTCACAGTCCTGGAAGGAGGCAGAGCAGGAGTCTTGCCTCTCGATGTCTGAGTCTCCTCATCTGGAAAACAGGCATAAATAACTAAGCCCTGGGGGAGGGGGGATTTCAGAGGAGACACTCAGCTCAGCTCCTGTCTGTCATGTGGAAGGTGTACACTTTTGCAGGGTGGTCACCCCCTGCCTGCAGATGGGCTGTGTCCCCTTGAAGAGAAGTGTGTGTAACAAGCCACCTGGAAGGAAATTTCAGGCCCTGAACTTCTGAGGGATGCTGCAGCTGCTGCTTTGAAACAGACAACCCAAGAAAGAGTGGGAGTGAACCCCAAGCTCTGTGATGGGAGTCTGCATGGAGCCTTGCTCTGCGCTTCTTCTGTGGAATGACAAGCACAGAAATGGAAAATCACTTCTCTCGTCATCTTCCCGTGTGACTTAGGGCACTGTGCTCTTTCATCACTGTGACAAAACACAGGAGATAATCAAGGAGGAAGAGTCTGTTGGGCTCAAGGTTTCAGATGCTGCGATATGTACTCTCATGGCTCTGTTGCTTTTGGGTCTGCGTTGAGGCACAACATCATAGTGGGGAGGAAAGAGCTCCCTTCAGGGTAGCCAAGAGACAAAAAGAGAGAAGCAGCTCTGGGGTCTCCCATATCCCTTTAAAGGTACAACCCTACTGACCCCCAGCACCTCCCAGCTGTGCCATAGGCGGGCCCTCAAGCCTTCAACACACAGCCTTTTGGAAGGCACCTATCAAAATCGTAACACACCCTATGCTAGGCCTCCATTTCCTCATCTGTCAGCTTGTACAATCAAAGCTTCCCAACCTGATCTTGGTTTTGGTTTTTGCTACCAGGAATAGAACTCAGGACCTTGTGCTTGCCAGGTAGGCACTTTGCCACTGAGCTCTATCCCCAGCCTGTGATCTTGGTTTTAAAACTTCACAGCACAGGGAGTTCCTTGGAAGGTTGATGAGATGGGAACAGGCTCCTGAAAGCCTCCCACAGGGTGCATGCACTCCAAGCTCAGGAGAGTTCGTGAGGCCGTGTGGTGCTTGGCAGTACTTTGAGGCATGCTAAACACCCAGGGGACAGTTCTAGTAGCTGTTGGTTTTTAAAACCTTGTAGAAAGCAAGGATGAAAACAACTAAGAATATGATGAAGAAACTATCTTGATCTTTTGTCTTCTTGATAATTAGAGGCAAATTGACTCTCTCAAAGGAGTATTTCCTGCCTGCAGCTGAGAATTCCAGGCCAGGGTCCTGGCTTACATTCAACAATTTTCTTATTGCTGGACACAATACCTAGTACTCATAAGGTAAAGGAGGAGAAGTGTAATTTGTTAATGAGTTTAGTCTATGATTGGTCAGTTCCATCATGATGTAAAGACTTGGAGGAGCAACACTGCTTAGCTCATGACTGGGAAGCAGAGTAAGGGGACAGTGCTAGAGAGAAATGGGCTCACATATAGTACCCCAGGACACACCTTCACAGTCCCCCAAGACACACCCAGAAGCATGCTCCACTAGTCTTGCAAGTGTTTCTTAATTCAATGGCACTGACATATCAGGATTAATAGTCACAATCCAACCCTTGTCAACTTCACAATAAAGCACATCTCTTTAAACCATAGTTAGGCTCCAAATAAGATGACAACAGGTTCATAGTTCTGCTTACCATAATACAACTGTCCTGTGTATAACTGGAAATATAATAATACCCTCCCCAGAGTCTCAGCAGTCCCAGCATTTTTCATATTTCCAAGTTCAAGTCTCATTTGAGACTCAAGGCAAACTCTTAGCTGTGAACCTGTTTAAAAAATTCAAAACCAAGGTACAATGCATAGGGTAAATATTCCCATTCTAGAAGGCAGAAATAGGAAGAATAGAAAAGAATCAGACAGAATCAAGACTAAAGCTCAGCAGGCTGAACATTAAGTCCTATAGTTCCATGTCTGACATCTAAGGCATACAGCTGTAAAATTGGTGTTCCAAAGGGCTTAGATGGCCTCTCCCCTCTGGCCCTGCTGGTTGCAACTCATAGCCACTCTCTTGGGCTAACTCAACTCATGACCTGTAGCTTTTCTGGGCAGACATTGCACATTCCTGATCTCTCTAACTTTTTGTGTCCTCCACTATACCTTTAGTGACATTCCCACAGATTCAGGTACTGTCTTCTTGGGGATTCCTTGCCTGAATTTCTAGGACTTTCTTTCAGATTTTGATAAAATCTCTTTGACCCCACAATTTTCACATTCTTCATGCTAGTAAAACCACCATCATATGGATAACACGAAGATGAGCTGCCAGTAGAAGCAGTAGCCAGCGCCCCTTGAACCATGGCTACACTGGCCTCCGAGAGTTTGGATGGCTGGGCATTGTAAGAGGAACCCCAGAAAAGTAGTGTTCTAGAAGGCCTTCCTTAAGCAGGAATCAAAAAACTTCTAAAAGAAAGGCTGATACATATTGATCCTAGACCTATGATAGGTTGGCTCTCGTTGATGCCTTAGCTGCCTCCTGGTCTTCTTGCTTCTTGTTTCTGTACAAAGTATTTAGTTTCTTTATAATTTACAAATCTCTCTAGCAACCACACAACTTTTTGGCCTTAACTTTATACACAGTTACTTCTGGACCAAAATTTAAGTTGTTAAATTATTCTGCTCTGCGCTTTGCCTCAGTAGAAATATGACTAACAGCAGCCAGCAGTACCCATGCCACAGTCTGCATGTTGAGAGACTTCCTCTGCCAGATTGAGTCTACCATCCGTAATCTCCTGCAAAGTCTCAGAACATGGGTAATATTCTGCCAGCACATAGCACACACATCCTCTAGCCTAACTGCCAATGGACTCTTTGTTCTCAACTGAAACCCCCTGAGTGGAGCCTTTACTATCCGCATTCCTGTCACATTCTGAGCTCTGATCAAAATCACCTGTCAGCCTCTGCTAGCATTCTAGAGCTTCTCTAGCTAACATCTCCAAACCTTTCCAGACTCCTTTTGCAAATAAGTTCCAAAGGCTTCTAAACCACGTATTCAGGTATAGTCCTAACAATAACCCTGCTTGTCTGATATCAGTTGTCTGTACTCATTGCAGGACACAATGCCTGGCATCCAAATTTAAAAGAGAGGAGATTTAGTTTGCTCATAGTTTCAATCTAGGATCAGCTGACTCCAATGCAAAGACACGAGAGCAGAAGCTAAGCTGAGAAATAGAGCATGAGAATAGCACCAGAGAGGGATGGGCCAGGGCCCCCAGCCACACCTCCATGATGAACCAGACCCAGCCGAAGCATGCTTCCCTAATCAACTGGACATTTCTTAATCCAGTGAAATTGACAAATCAGGACACTATGGGTTTTCTTTGCCTTCTGGCATCTTTCTCTATAGTCATATTTCCTGTCTCCTGGATACAGACAGACCCTACACCTCCTTCAGAGTGCAGCTCAAGCACTGTCACCTTTTGAGAGTTCTCCTTGGCTTGTTCTTACATAGCTGCCTGATTTTGCCCTTCCTCCTAGAGCTTTACAGTACGCAGCACACAGACTGCTTGCTAAATTCAGAGTTCTGGAACTCCCAGAAATTGCTCCTAGTTATCTCTATTCTCATTTTATATAAAGAAAGCTTGGACTCAGTTCCACCATAACAAGGAAGATAATTTTTCTGTTTCATTTCTTGGAGAAATAGTTTATGCAAATGAGAGTGTACGCACACCCACATATACATGCACACACTCCTTTTCTCTCAAAAAATGTTATTTAGCATCTTGTTCTGCAACTTGTCTTTTACTCTTTTGTTACTGTTGTTCTTTTCTCTTGTTCATATACACAAGTCTTATTCTGTCTTGGGAGAGGGTGGTGTTTTATCATAAATTCAATTTCCCTAATAAAGCTATTTGAAGCGGTTTGTTTCATATTGCTTAAGTTATGGTCATCTATGTGTTTTAAGAAACTGGTTCATTTCATCTAATTATGTGTGTAACATTTTTCATAGTATCCTCTATGATTATTATTATTTTTATTTTTATGTTCTTAGTACAGGGTCTCACCACACAGATCAGACTTGTAGTGACCCTCCTGTTTTCAGCCTCCCAAGTGCTGGGATTACAAGTGTGCACCACCTTGCCCAACCTCCCTTATTATTATTTTGATGCATGTAGAATCTCTGGTGTTGTCTGTTGGGTGTGGCTCAAGCTAGAGGTTGGTCTTATGGGTGAGGACAGAGCCAGAGTGCCTAAAGTAGTCAAGCTAGCTCAGTCTTGAGAAAAGCATCCTGCTTTTCTGAATACATTGTGATTTCAGTTCTTTTAAGTTTGTTATGATAAAGAACATATGGGTAACATGGGTAATTTCAGTCATTAGTCACTAGGCAAGTTTGCGTCTCATGGTACTAACTTTACAAGGGTATAAATAGATGGTTGTTGTGCAGGGTCTTTGTTCATTAGGCAAACAAGCCTCCAGCTGACCTCAGCTATTATCTCTTGTCCTTATTTTCTAAATCCCCAACTGTTTTCTTCCGGGACCACCAAGAAGCCAACGAGTCCCCACAGATGTCCCCTACTTTACTCCTCATTTCGGTACTTACTTCAGTCACTTTCGGTAACTGCTCTCTATCAGTCTCCTCAGAGGCTCATTAAATTTCCAATCTTTTCAGTGAATCAACTCCTTATGTCTTTGACTTCTCTCTGTTTTGGTTTTCAATTTTGCTGATTTCTACTGTGGATTATTTTCTGCTTGTTTATTTTGGATTTATTTTGATCTTGAGTGTTAGGTTCCTGAGGAGTGGGTTAGTCAAGTTTCTTATCACTGGGACAAAATACTTGATACCCACAACTTGAAGGATGAGAGGTATATTTCGGCTCTCAGTTTCAGGGAGTTCAACTGAGGGTTGGCTAGTTCCAACACAGAAACATCACGGCAGAGAACCCAGAGAGGAAAGGAGCTCAACTTACGGCAGCTGACAGAGAGAGAAAGGAGGATCCAGGGACAAGAACACACCCGTCACAGGCATCCACACGATGTGCCTCTTCCTCCTGGGCCCACCTCCCAAGAGCACATTCACCTGTGGACTCAACATGGGCTAACCTGCTGATGAATATAGCACCCCAAGAGCCAATCACCGTCCGGCAGCCCACCTCCAAACACGTGAAACATTTGAGGGATCCTTTTTTTAATTTAAACTATAAAAAGTAGTCTTAGGTTGTTGTTTTGATATGTTTCCTCCTTTCTGATATCTAACTTATAGAACAAAACTGCTATAAGTTTCCCTCTCCACACTACTTTTGGCTCTCTCAAAAATCTTTGATACGTTTCTATTTCATTCCTATTCAGTTTGATATACTTCTAAATTTTTTCCTCAAGACTTCATCTTTGAGTTGGGTTCAAAATCTATTCAGTTTTCTAAGTGTTTGGTGATTTTCCTGTTACGTTTCTGTTACTGATTTTTAGTATAACTGCATCAGGATTGGAGAATACATTGTGATTTCAGTTCTTTTAAGTTTGTTATGATTTGTTTTAAGGCCCATGATAAGACTTATCATATGTTCTGTGGATACTGTAAAGAATGTATTTTGCTACTGTGGTGTGGAATGTCCTATATTTATTGGACTTTGTGTGCTGTTGAGTTGTCCTGTGACCTCAATGATTTTCTGTCTAATTGGCCTATCAGTTGTTGAGAGAGATACTTTGAAGTGTCCAGATATAATTGTGGATATGCAGCCGGGCGTGGTGGCGCATGCCTGTAATCCCAGCACTCGGGAGGCTGAGGCAGGAGGATTGTTGTGAGTTCGAGACCAGCCTGAGCTACAAAGTGAGCTTAAAGCCAGCCTGAACTGCATAGCGAGACCCTGTCTCAAAAAGACAAAAAAAAAAAAAATAATAATTGTGGATATGTGCATTTCTCATCTGACTTTTATTTACATATTGTGCAGCTGTCTTGTTTTGTGCATAAGTCATTTAGTGGTTGCTAAATTCTCTTGGTGAGTTACTCTGAATTCTGTTTCATATTAGCATTAATAAAATCAGTTACATTTTGTTTAAACTAATGTTGGCATAATATATCTTTTCCATTTTAATTCTTAGTACATTTATATCATATTTGAAGTGAATTTTTTGTAAACAATTTATGGTTGGATCATTTACTCTTCCAAACTTTCTTGCAACTGGTATATTGAACCATTTACATTTAATGTAATTATTGACATGTTAGGGCTTAAGTATGCTGCTTTACCTTTTGTTTTCTCTATTTTTCACTTCTCTGATTATTTTTATCATGTGATTTTGATAATTTTTTAGAATTTTATCTTATCAGTAGTGTTTCTGAAGGCCGGGGAGATAGCTTGATGATCTAAGCACCTGCCTGGCAAGTACAAGGACCTGGGTTCGATCCCTGGTACCTCTTGCAGTGCAAGCCCTGGAACCTTCGGTGAGCCATGGTGGTTACCAACACCAGGTGTGGTAGTGCATGCCTGTCATCCCAGCACTGGGTTAGGTTGAGACAGGAAGATCACTATGAGTCCAAGCTGCATAGGGAAACCCTGTACTAAATAAATAGATAAAAGATAGACTGGTGCAACCATTGTGGAGATCAGTGGAGACTCCTCAAAAGAGTAGGACTGGAAATCCCATTCAAGCTGGCTATCCCCCTACTGGGAATTTTCCTAGAGGAACTGAAAACATATCATAGTGATATATGTGTACCTATGTTTATAGCAGCACAATTTGTGATAGAAAACCTTGGAAACAACCAAGATGCCTGGCACATGAGGAATGGTTGAAAAGAGATGGTATTTTTATACAATGGAGTATTACTCAGCTAGAAAGAATGATAAACTTGAAGCATTTATATTTAGTTGGATGCCACTTGAACATATACTCATAAGTGAAATAAACCAGACACACGTGTGCAAATATCATATAGTCTCCCTAGTATAGAAATCGAAAGAAGAAATACAAGTAGAAATGCATAACAACAACTAGAAAGAATTTAGTCAGATAGTTAGGGTAAACTGAACTGCATATGTTGCAGGGTAATAATCAGCTTCCCTTCTGGATGGTTAACAACCTAAGTTCACAGACCAAAAATTGGAGAAATGGAAGGGCTGCAAGGTCAGCCAACATTTTGGCCCTAGCCTTTCAAGGTCAGTGAAGACTCAGGACATAGGAGACTGTAACATCATGGAACTCAGTTGTACCCCAAGTTTTCTAATCAAGAAGATTATTGGTCAAGCAATGGCCATGATTCATCCACATGGCTGACACTGACAAAGGACCTACAAAATGAGGTACAGGGTTACAGGATAAACCCTGAGGGGACTTGACTGACCTCATCAGATACAAAAGTTACATTTTTTTGTTATCATCTTGGTCTTAACCATCCAGCAGAAAAGTATAAAAATGAGGTACATAAAATAAAGCCATAATAATAAGCTGAGCTGTAAATGGCTCTAGTCAACAACTTCTTCAGATAACCCACTACTATTGTGAACTGCTGGACTGTGATTGTTTGCTGAATTCAAGCACCTATAATAATTGAATGACAAGAGAATACCCATCTCTGAGAGGGCTAAAAAGAAAGGGGGGATACAAAGGAAGAACCATTCTGTGTTTGTATAAACAGTACAGTTAGAATAAACATGCAGTACTATTGCATAATTCTATGAGAAGAAAGATTTGCACTAATAGTGTTTGGACAGGATATTCTGTCTGCTTCCTGTACTATGGCTAACCACTAGGAAGATAACAATGCAAAAAGTATTAATTATTGAAAGTGTACTATAATTCAACTTTAAAAAAAAGATAGGTATACAGTTATATTCTCTTAATTCATTGAATAGAGGCATCTGTTCTAATAGTGTTTGTAAATAGATTATCATATAAGCACCTTGTACAACAAAAAGCCACTATGAAAACAATATGTAATTTATTAATTGTTGAATCTGTTGTACTAATTTGATTTGAAACTGTCTCAAACTAATTGTTCTTCAACAAAATTACGGAAAAGAAAACAAATAAATTGATGAAAGATTTTTTAAAATAGTGTTTTTGAATAAATCTTGTTGTATAGCTTTTTTTTTCGTGTGTGTGTGTGTGTGTGTGTGTGTGTGTGTGTGTTTTGAGACAGGGTCTCACTATGCAGTTCAGGCTGGCCTTAAGCTCACTTTGTAGCTCAGGCTGGTCTCGAACTCACAACAATCCTCCTGCCTCAGCCTCCCGAGTGCTGGGATTACAGGCATGCACCACCACACCCAGATAAGCTTTTTTAGTAGTTGAATACACACACATACACACATGTAATTAAAATTATACATATATATATATATATATATATATATATATATATATATATAATTAAAATCTGTTGCTGTCATGATTTCACTATTTAAGTGAGCTATAGAAACATGGGTCCATTTTGTCTCTTTATCCTCCCTTGTTTATAATTGTTTTTAAAATGCTTAGAAGCATGTCAGACAATGTGAAAATTTTTGCTGTAACCATTGAGCTCAATTCTGTAAACTCAGGAGAAGTTTGTTGTGCTGTGTGTACTCATATTTTGCTTCTGTGTTCTTTATTCTTCTTTTTCCAATATTCTTTTCCAAAAACCAGTTTTTTCACGTGTAATTTCAGGGTAGCTACAGATTTTCTTAGGTTCCCTTCATCTAGACATGCCTTGTTTCTCCCTTCATTCATGCTCACAGGGTATGTGGTTCAGGGTCAACAAGTCTTTTCTTTCAGTAGTTAGAAAATGTTGCACAATTTCTTCTGGCTTCTATAATTTCTAGTAAGAAATCTACTTTCATTTGAATTGTTTTTCCCCTCAATGTAACACATTGCTTTTACACTACTCCTTTTATGATTTTCTTTTTGTTTTTAGTTTTTTTTAAGTTTTTATAATTTTATTTTTTTAAACAATTTTATTAATGGACGGGGGAGATGTCTCAGTGGAATAAGCGCTTCCCTGGCAAGCACAAGGGCCTGAGTTCAATCCCTGGTTCTGCCAAAAAAAAAAAAAAAAAAAAAAAAAAAAAAAAAAAAAAAAAAAAAAAAAAAAAAAAAAAGAGAAACAAATAGCAATGAGACAGTTTGAAAAACAATTAGTAGGACAGTTTCAATAATAAGTACATTGCATATTATTGTCTTAGTGGTTATTCATTGTACAAGATGTAGACATGATATCCTGTCCACAAACACTATTAGAGCAAATCTTTCTATTCATGAATTAAGAGAATGTAGCTGTATGTCTATCTTAACTATTTTGAATATACAGATACAAAATGTTCGAGTACGAGTTGTCTTGGATGTGGAGTTTTTTGTTTTTATTCTGTTTGAGGTTCACTCATATTCTTGAATCTTTAAATTTATGCCAAATACCTTTTCTCCTATCTTCTTTTTTTTCCAAGATGGGCTCACCCTGATGTGAGATCTTTTATTACAGTCCCATATATCTCTAAGGGTCTATTATCTTATCCACTGCATTTGTTCTTTTTTATTTACACTGGATACTTTCAAATGTCTTATCTTCCGGTTCACTGAGTCCTGCATGACCACCCCCCCCCCATTCTGGCAGTTGAGCTCACTGATGGAGTTTTTATTTCAGAAATTATATTATTTTTCAATTGTAAAATATCTCCTTGGTTCTTCTATTTTTTTTTTGCTAAAACTTTCCACTGCTCATTTTCTTCAAACAAGTTTGCCATTGATGATTGACACATTTTTACAACTTTTACTGTAAAATCTTAAATACTCCCCATATCTCTGCCATTTCATTTTTGTTTCTTGACTGTCTTTTTTTAGTCTGCTTATCTTCTTAATTTTGTTACAACTGATTTTTACTGAAACTTTTACATTTTGTATATCATATAATACAACCCTAGATCATACTGAAACATTTTTCTTAGCTGATTTCCTTTGATACTGTGCCAGCAGGGTAAAGTATGTGTTAAAGATGCAGGAAAAGGTAGGCATGACAGCATCATGAATGCCAGGTGAGATCATTCCATATTCCTCCTCAGCCTCCACTTACACCTGAATGAGTTTCTTATACAGCTGGACAGGGATGGGAGCTCCAACTGTCTACAAAGTCTCCAATGACTTTGTAGAGCAAGAGGCCATGTCACACTGGACAGTGGCCAAAGTCATTGCAGTAGGCCTCTTCTGACACCACCCCAGTAGGGAAGAGTTAGGATACCTCATTGTACTGGGCAGAGGCTCAGGACCTCCTGTAATTAAGGAGGGGAGAAGGGCCTTGTTGCTACACAGCAGTGACAAAAACCATCTTCTCCACTTAGCCTTTTCTGTACCCTGCCTGGTGGGGAGCAGTGGACTTGTGGAGGAGGAAGCCTTGATTCCCAACCTGTGGGTGAAGCCACATTTCTTTCTGTATTGTTTGGCTAGAGTGGAATGGTTGTTCTGTACAAGTAATCTGCCTTCCTGGTTGCTCTTTTGTTGGTTCTTTGAGTAAAGAAAACAGGTTTTTGTTGGGGCATTTTTGTCTGTGCCATTGATATTTCTGAATTGCTGGCTTCCTCAGCTCCAAGTCTAGGAGATAAAACAAAGAGAAAACCCTAGGAACTCACCATCGTGTTTGGCCTTGGATCTCCAGCTTCCCAGCCAATCTATCCTCTTCAGGATAGATTCCTCCAGAAGCTTCCCCGCCTTCTTCTTGTATTCTTCAGTATATGATGTCCAAGGATAATTGCTTGACTGATTTTTGAGATAAACTCTCACTATCTAGCCTGCACTGTTTTCAAACTCACAATTCCCTTGCCTCAGCCTCCTAAATGCTGCAGTTACAGGGCTGCACACTACCCCTCACCTATGTTCAGGCTTTTAAATTGTAGGAAAAAGAGGAAAACATGTCCATTCCACCTTGCTGGAAGTGGAAGCTCCTCCAGATTGTGTGTGTGTGTGTGTGTGTGTGTGTGTGTTACTTGGGATCAGACCATTGTCCTTCTTACTGTGTTATACCTCCATCCTTTTTGTTTTTAATTTTGAAATGTGGTCTCACTCAGTGGCACAGGGTGGCTTGAAAATGTGGTCCTCCTGCCTCAGTCTCCCTGAGTGCTGAGATTACAACTGTACGTTATCTCAGCTGGCTGATATATGGTTCTTTATAATGTCCATAATGCACTTATTGGATAAATGAATCATAATTACCTGAATCTATCCCTTATCTTTGGACATTTAGTTTTATTACAAGTCATTGTGCTATAAAAAACACTACAGTGAATTTGTACCTGGGTCTTTGGGTCACTGTGTGGGTATGTTACAATTCTAGAATGTGTTGGCAGAGCAAATTGGGTTTCATTTGGTACGTTAGTTCTTGGTGTGAAAGTTTGGGTGAAGAAGGGAACAGAGAAAAATTGATGTGCTGGGGATGGGCATTAGACCGGGACTGACCAGAGAAATCACGTGCTAGGCGTAGCAGCAAGTGGAATATGTTGGTTTATACCACAGCTGTTGTCCGGGTCTCTGAGAACCTCTAGCCAGCCTCGATCCCACCTGGTCCTGTGCCATAGGGGCACCAGCTTCTGCTGCCACTTCCCAAGGCTTGTTCCTTAAGGTAACGACAGGGACATCTTGGGAGCATGTGCACTCTTCTCCCCACCTGCTGACCTTGGCCTGCAGGGCTGGCCTGGGTGAGGGCTCAGGGGTGCCCCCTACGGGTCAGTGGTTCTCATTACCCAGGGCATCCTGGAACTCCTCTTTGCACATGTGGTCTCCCTTGGTGCTGCTCAGTGTGGGAAGGCTCGGAAAGGTGGGTGACTGTCCAAGATCGCACCTGAAGGACTGATGCCCAGCTCGTGCCTGGTGCTCTGGCTCCAAAAGCTGAAATCAGAAGGAGTTCAGGGTCCAAAGTGACATGGGAAGATGCATAGACAGAAAAATGGTCAGACTTACAGGTTGCCTAAGGAAAAATGCAGGAAGGGAGCTGGAGAGGAGGGGGAGAAGGTGCAGAGGGACCTGGGAACACCTGGTCATGCACGAAGGCTTGCATAAGAAGGTGG
>PVKA01026162.1:0-32032 GCA_004027165.1 Ctenomys sociabilis
ACATCAAAAAAGATAAGCTTTTTGAAATTCCGTCCCACTTCCTCTAAAATAATAATTTTTGTCCACTCACATGGATTAATGGATTACTTCATCAAATCAGCCCCACCAATAAATGGAAATCTGAAGATCGTGGGACAAATGCTGGTGCGTGCTTAGGCCTGGACATGGAGTAAATCTTTAAAAGTTCTTTCTCCGAGCCATGGCCTTTCTCCTAAATTCTACTAGGAGAACTGTAATAGGGTGATCCTTGCTGCCTTGGGAAAAGGGAACCAGACTCAGCCTGACTTGCCACATTTAGTCACACATCATAGTAGCTGGGCACACACTTTCACTCCAAACGGCTTTTTTCCTTCTTGAGTTGCTACACATCTGTATCTTTCTATCTTCCTGAGAGCAGAATTCTGCATGATAAAGGCAATGATGGTAATTTTTTGCCTTCTCACTGTTTCTACTTACCTAGTTTAAAACTCATATCTTTATGAAAACTAACTGAAGATACAGTGTGAAAAGCAAAATGAGACACAGGTTTGAGGACCAAGGACCCATCGATGATAGTGACTTTAGCAAGAGGTGCCCATGTCATTAATCGGGCTTATGAAATGAAAGGGAACATTGTAGGGAAAAATAGCATCCAGGCAACACAGGGCCACACCTGATACTGAAATGAAAGGAGCAAGTGGGACTGACGCCTCCTGGGAAGAAAGCACAGTCCTCTCTCAAGGGACACGGTTCATTTCTGTATTTGTTCCACTCTAATCTTTATGATGGATTCTTCCTGTACTGCTAACTGTAGGGTTTGATAGGGCCACATCCCAGTGTTTAGCTTAGCTTGTGTAAAGGCATGTATATGTGCACTGAAATGTGTATTCCTTTGGATTTTTAATAGCAGGAACTGAACTCACAAAGAATAAGCATGTTCTTGGGTGATGTGAATCATATGACAGAACTAATAGAACTCCAGTGTGAGAAATGTCTCTTTTCCATTTGCTATGGAAAAAAAAAAATTAAACACTAGTGCTCGAGCATACACTGTTGTAACATTTGTCTTTGTACAGAACTTAGCACTTGTTTGTATGCATCCATCCGTCGTGAATGGTAAAGGCTGGACAAAAGTAGGTTGATTGTCGTGTTGTAAGACTGAAGTGTGTTTTATGTCCATGAAGTACTCATTGGCATAGTCGGCAGGAATTAACAAACCTAAGTAGGACTGTATTTCTGTCCTTCCAGCCTACAGATATAAGTGGTTAAAATAACTGACCTAATCTCAGTCTTATAATGTCAGTTCTTCTTGCCTCTGTTTGAGTAGGAATTAATATATATTCCAAATGTGTTGTTTATTCAGTCCTGTGGGATGGAAAGGAATGGATGCTGAGGAACTGGGACTGAAGGAATACATTTTCTTTTGAAAGTGTCTCGAATGTATTTCTGCTGTGCTTTATTGTGAATGTTATATAACATTTTAAGACACCCCCCCCCTTTTTTTTCATAGCTCTTTGGAATTTGGTGATAAAGGAGCCAGTGGTCTCTCTTGGGTAGTCGTAACCCACAGCTGGGTGATACTGTTTCACCTGCAAATGACACAACCCCAAAAACAAAACAGAACACACTCCAAGAAGGTTTCCTCATACTGCCACCCCTGTTTAATTACAAACTTGGGGCAGGAAGCATGTTTTTTGTTCTATACACAATCTAGCTGACTGTGGGTGTTCCTATTTGAATTGCTGGATGACATAGATGTTCTTGGTAACTAAACTCAACTTTGTCTTCTGTAGCAGTGTTGCTGATGGTATTTATGAATGGATTTCACTGTTTTCCTAATGCTTCTCTGAGGGTCAGCCTGGGAGTGGCAACAGAGGACCTCTCTGTTACCTGAACATATTGCTTCCTCTTCTCCGCTGCTGCTCTCCTGCCCCATCTCAGCCTGTTCCTGCTGCTGTTCTTTGGCTTCTTAGAGGTGAAGGCCTTGATGAGAGACTTCTGAGTCCCCCAGCCCCACCTTTCCATCCATGTGTGCTGCAGGTGGGAAGCGGAAAGGGCAGCAGCCTCACCAGTCCTTCCCTCTCTGCCAGTTGCTGCCTGTTTGGTGTGCCGTAGAAGTCATGCAGCAGAAGCTCTTCACTAATGGTTTTTGCATGCCTTCTTCTCCCACATCCTTGGCTGCTTCTGCACATACCCCAAGCACTGTGCCTATTTCCTCTGGTTGTGGAGAGTGAATGAACAAGTAAGTCTGTAAAGCAGTTTTCCTTACGGTATTAGCCACAGTTCTCCTAGTGTCGAACTACAGCTGTATTGTTCTAACAATATTCTCTAATTAAAAGTATTTTAAAATCAGAAATAAAATAAAATAAAATAAATCATTGTAAGAAAAATTTCCTCAATTAAAAGATTACAAAAAACCAAATTATTCACTTGATAGTGTGAGAATGAAGTAGTTGAGAGGCTTTTCAAATATATATACAGAAAAGTTCACTATTTGTTCAATTCTTACAGCAACAGCCAGTTTTTCACATTTTGTTTAGATGCATGAAAGTCCTGTGGATGGAGCCTACAAATCACGTTTCCTTTGTCTATGATCTTGTCCAACAATGGACAGACTGAATTCTGGTCCCGTAACTTGTACCTTGTCCACTTCCTGAATTTCACTTGCTAAAAATTCAAAGCAGTTAGTACTTGCAATGAAGCCCTTCACCAAAAACTTCTAGACTGACTAAAAGACATTTTCACTCTGCTGGGTTCAAGTAATCTTTCCCAGAGAAATATCTCAACTCTTTCCACTGTTTCCTGAGGAAATTCAGTTCCCCCGAGTTCAACTCTAAGCTCTGTAGAACTGATCTTGTGGGGTCTCAGGAGCCTCACTTATTCTTACCACATAAAACCACAAAAGTAGCAAGGAAGTTACATTTGACTAGCAACGAACCTGGCGACATTCCACTTCTTAACTGTTCCTATGTGTCAGGGACTATGAATTATTCTACTACGCCCCCGATTGCTAAATCTGCCCCTCTCATGGAGGTGCCAGCTGCTGCCTGATCACTAGCAGTGGCTCTGTCACTCTTACTTTCCGTCCTAATTAGAAGACATCGAGGGACTTGTGGAAGTGCAAGTACCAGAAGGAGTGTGCTATCTGTCATACTGTCCTCCAGACTTTTTAATGATGCTTTTGAATTTGAATGGAGTAGACATGCAGAAAGAACTCTGCCACCACGGAGTTACTTGTAAGAAACAGAGAATTAGCATCCAAACAGCTGCTAATGGGAACCTTTAGCTGGAGAACTTGTTGTAAAGAGCGGTTATCAGTCCTCCGAGGAATTCATACTCATAAACATCTTAACTGCATACCTTATTTTTGTTCTAAAATGCACAATTCATCATTCCCAAGTAAGTTTCCTTCAATTATACACAGAGTTCATTAGGATAAGAGAAATTTATTACCAGTTCTATAAACATCCTTCTGGGACTGCATGATATTCTCTAGTAAGAATTGCATCCTGAATGTTTTAAAACCTTCCCAAATTTTTTACTGCTATTGGTATCCCTCATATTGCATTAAAAGTGAATCATAAACAAAGAGTTTTGAATACAGGATCCACATAGTAGGAACTTTCCATTTGACTTATCACCAATTCACTTTCAAAAAAGTATTGGATTTAGATACTGTGCCATTCTACACCCCTATCCAGAGGCAGTCAGTACAAGCTCTTGCTTGGGAGGCATGACCGACAGGGGAAAAAGAGGATGTATAGTCAGCCATTCTTAAATTATTACTTTGGCAGGCCTTTTCTTCAAAGTGGCCAGACTTCAGCTGAGCATGGTAGTTCACATTTGGAATTCCAGCACACATGGGAAGTAAGGCAAATTTGAGGCTGTGTGGGCTACCCAGTGAGTTCATAACCAACCTGCAATACAAATGAAACCCTGTCTCAAACAAGCAAATAGGACCGGTGAGATAGCTCAGCAGTCCACAGCGCCTGCTTAGGCAAGCACATGGACCTGGTTCAATTCCTAGCACAACATGCCACACAAGCCCTGCCCTCAGTGTGGGCTGAGCAGGCTACAAAAAACATGTTTCAAACAAGCAAATAACTAAGTAGCCAGACTTCATTATAACCCTGGGCTACTATTCCTATTTTCTCTAAAGTATAGAATGAAATTGAAAAATAAGCTTCTGATAAAGACATAGATCTTTATTTCCATCAGCATTGAGCCTGTTCTCTAAGAGGAGAAACAGGCTAATTAATGAAATGATATTTTAAATAGAAACTCATACAGTTCTGTCCAACTTCATTATTCTAATAGCCTCTTCCTCCATTCCCAAAGAAAGATGAACTATTTTTACCAATTTTCATAAATACTGTGCTGTGTAATCAGGAAATAATTGATTTAGAGCTCTTTATCAGTAATGGGGATGAAGTCCCTTAATGAATAGCTTCCCTTTAATTCAGTGATGAGATAACTATTATTGTGGAAATGTTGGTTGATATAAAATTATATCAAAAGCAGAAAAGTCTATTTCTAGCAAAGATAAAATTTCCAATGGATTATTCATCCATTTTATCTTATTGTGGTCTTTGACACAGGGTCTTTCTGTGTACCTCAGGCTGGCCTCAAATTCATGGTGATCCTCCTGCTTCAACCTCCCAAGTACTGGGATTGTCCACTACTCTCAGATGTTTGTTCTTGTTAACTCCAAATCAATAAAATTCTAAAGAATATGAGAACTTGGAAAATCAATAATTTCTTTAAAATGTTAGTTAACAGCAATAATATGTTTTCTGTTAAAGTATTATATTAAACAATGGAAAATAATAAAAGTAAAAATAAAGAATTTTCTCTAGGTCCCTGAGCCTGTAGTGCCGACCCCACCCCAAGGGCATGCTAAAATGGCAATTGAAAATGGGCATGGTGGTGGGTGCTTGTAATCCCAGTCTTGGGAAGCTGTAAACAGGTGGATCACTACAAGTCTGATCTAGTAGTAAGACCCTGAATACCCTGTAGACCCTTTTCTAAAATACAGAAAAAAATTTATTTCCTTTCAATAAAATTATCACCTAATTCACATTTTCTCAGTTGCTGGTTTATTGGCATTTGGACTTAGGTAATTATTTCTAGTGAATGCCGTACTTCACATCATAGGGTGTTCCACGGCATTCCTGAACTCTACCTACCCAGAGACATAACCCCTTTCCCAGATCTATCAATCAGCATTCGGACCTTACCAAATGGTCCTCTGGGAAACAAAATCACTTCTGTTTAAGACCAATTAACTGAAAGATTTAAAACATTGAGAAAATTCATCAAGCATATGGGTGATCTATCAATGTAGATCAAATAGCTCAACATCAAGAAAGGTGTCTAACCAGGTAACTCTTTAGCTATGTGATTGAGTGATCTAGTGCTTATAAGCTTTAACTGTGCAGACAGATGTTTTAGATTTTTATTATTATTATTATTATTATTATTATTATTATTATTATTATATTTTAGAGAAGAGTCTACGAGTACTTAGGGTCTCACTACTAGATCAGACTTCTATGATCTACCTGTTTACAGCCTCCCAAGAGCTGGGATTACAGGTCCAAGCAACCACACCCAGTCTCAGTTGCCTTCTCAGAGTGCCGAGGGCAGGGCAGGCACAGAAGGCAGAGGGACTGAATCCCCAGCACCTGCTTTAGGATGCTTTAATCCACTGAGCTATTTGGTTTTGTTTGTTTTGTTTTGTTTAGTTTTGTTTTGGCAGAACCAGGGATTAAACTCAGGCCCTTGCACTTGCCAAGCAAGTTCTTACTCTACTGAGCCATCTCCCCAGCCCCTTCATTCACATTTTTATGGAAGTGGATAACTAGATAAATATTCATATCAATATGAACAAATAAAAAGTAACTTTAAACATTCTAATGGAAAATGTAATCACTTACTGTTGCCTTAGTAGAATATTTATCCTGTATAACAAATATAATATGTCTAATCTCAATTGGTCAGAAGAGACAGCACTATGTATTACAACAAACACTGTGAGAATCGTACTACTTTGATAAGTGAAATCCTGTATCGCTTGTAACTTTCTTGTTTTAATTCTAATGTATACTCTCTTTTTTTTAAAAATGTCTAATTTCATGAGTTTGAATTTTCCTTTAGAGTAAAAAGCATACCTTGACTCTAGAATAATTAATCCAGTATGACCAAAATTGAGGTGTACCTTAGAAAAGCTGCTGAAGTTCAAAAAAATTGAGGATGAGGCAGGCAAAACTATCAAATAATATATGAAAAAGAAATAAGCCTATGCTTAGATTCTCCACAGGATCTAATGCCAAGAATTAGTAAGCCGGGGCCAGCAAGACAGCTCAGCAGACGACAGTGTCTGCTTAAGTAAGCAGGCTCAGGGACCATGCTTTGATCTCCAGCACTACATGCTATACCAGCTGCTCCCCCAGCATGGGCTGAGCTGGCCACCAAGAACAGGACTAGTGGCACATGCCTATGATCACAGCATGGGAAGGCTAAAAACAAAAGAATCACTATGAGTTTGAGTTGTGTAGTGAGACCCTGTAACAACCAAATACATTTTTTAAAAAAATCAGTAAGTCAATATTTGCAAGATCTTCAAAGAAAGGATTGTAAGCCAAAGAATTTATATGCAGCTGAGTCCTCCCTCAAAATTTTACAAAGGCTCAGTCAATCCGTGTAAAATATACAAAAATTCAGAAAATACTGTTGCCACAATCCCTTTTTGAGAAATTACCACATGACAAGCTTCAGCTAATGAGACTATAACCTGAAGAAGTGAATTGAAAAACTGAGAACTATGAAAGAAAATATTTCATTGTGATACAACTGGGTGGTAAGTAAGATTCATTCTCTTATTGGCTTATGTTTCCTGTCTAGAACAAGGAGCTGAAAGATCACAAGACAAATCATGTAAACTTAAATGTACACTCAGCAGCTGAAAGGAAAATACTAAAAGCTAATGCTGCTGACCAGAATAAGTTAGTTGGTGAAGGAGAAAGAAAAAAAGTACCTGTAAGTTTCATTATTGCATATAATTGGAAGCTATGGAGGGTAGTCTTAAAATGAAAAACCTAAAGATATTATAGAGTATAATTCAAAGGTAACTAAGGGAAAAGCACAAAGTTTTTAACATAAGAAAAGCTGTACAGAAACAAGCTAAATGAAAATATCTCAGAAAGTGTAAGATTTAAAAACTACAAAAATGCAAAATGAATTTGCCTGATAAACTCAAGACCAAACAGCTGTCATATCAATAAATCCAAATATCCTGCACCGAAATAAAAGACAAAAGCCAGAGTAGGACTCTATCTTAGAACAAAGTGATTGAGAAAGTAAAAATAAAAACATAGACAGTATTAAGACAAGCAAAAGAAAGCTGGTCTTGCAGTTTTAACTCTGGCAAAGTGAAATTTAGAAGAAAAAATTATTGAATATGGTGAAGCTTCATTGAAGCAAAATGTGAAATTCCCAATGCGGGCACCATTGCTAAAGGGTTTATGCACCAAACAACAACATTATAAATGGAGCAGATATTAGAATTACTGCATGGTAAGAGATAAGGGTCTAGTTTTAGTCTTCAATATATGAAAATAAAGTTTTTGAGCGCTATTTATTAAAGAGGCTATCTTTCTTCCAGTGAAGGTATTTGGTGCCTTTGTCACAAAAAAAAAAAAAAAAAAGTCAATGAGTGTGTTTGGAGTTGTTTCTGTGACTTCTAGTCTGTTCCATTGATCCTCATGTCTGCTTTGTTCCCTCTACCATGCTGTCTTCATCACTGTGTCCTTGTAGTTTGTGCTCAAATCAGAGATTGTTCTGACCCTGCCTTGCCTGTGTTGATCAGAATTGGTTTTGCTATCCTAGGTCACTTCTGTTTCCAAATGAATTTTAGCATTGTCTTCTCTAGTTCTGTGAGGTATGTGAGTAGTATTCTGATGGGAACTGCTTTAAATCTGTGTAACAATTTTGTGAGTATGGCCATTTTTACTCTATGGCTTCTTCCTACCAATGAGCAAGGGATATCTTTATTTTTTTTATATCCTCTTAGATCTCCTTTTTCAAAGTACTGTAGTTTACCATGTAAAGTTCTTCTACTTCCTTTATTACATTGATTCCTAGGCACTTCTCTTTTTGATGCTACTGTGAGAAATGTGGTTTTCCTAATTTCTCACATAGTGAGCTGCTTATTTGTGTACAGGAATGCTATTGATTTTTGAGTATTGACTTTCTAATCTAGCTATGTGATTGAATTTGGTTATTAAATCTAGAAGTCTTTTGGTGGAATTTTTGGCATCTTTTATGTAGAGTACAATGTCATCTGAAAATAATGATAATTTAACTTCTTTCTTTCCTATCCTTATTCCTTTTACTTTTTTCTTTTGTCTAATTGCTCCAGCCAACATTTCTAGAGCTAAAGTAAAAAGAGTGATGGTAGTGGACATTCTGGTCTTGTTACTGGTTTTAGACAGAAAACTTTTGGTTTTTGACCATTTAGTATGATGTTGGCTGTTGGTTTGCAATAGATGGCCTCTATCAGGTTGTAATTAAACATCATCTATTCCAATTTTCTATAAGGTTTTTATCATGAATGAATGTTTGACTTTGACAAATGTTTGTTCTCCATCTGTGGAGATGATCATGTGGTTTTTTGTCCTTAGTTCAGTTAATATAGTGTATTACATGTATTGATCTGAGTATGTTGAATTGCCCCTGCAACTCTGGGATGAATCCCACTTGGTCATGGTGAATAATCTTGATGATTTGATACATTCTGTTTGCAAGCATCTTGTTAAGGATTTTTGCAACTACATTTACTAGGAAGGTTGGTCGGTGCTTCTCTTTTGGGGCTGAGTTCTTCTCTGGTTTTAGTATCTATGTAATACTTACTTCCCAGAATGACTTTGGGAGTACTTTCCCACTTTCAATTTTATCAAAGAGTTTGATAAATAATGGCATTAGATCTTCTCTAAATTTTTTGTAGAATTTAGTAGTGATTTCATCAGAGCATGGGATTTTCTTTGTTGGTAATTTTTTATTACATTTTAATTGACTGATCAATTGGGTTATTTAGAACTTTTATATCCTCTTTTTTTCAGCTTCAGTAATTCATATGTATCTAAGAATCTGTCCATTTCTCTGTTTTCTATGTTACTAGAATAAAGGTTCTCAAAGAATGTATTGATGATCTTCTGGATTTCCTCATGATCCATTGTGACTCAGCCCTTTCCATTCCTAATTACATGAATGTGTCTTTCCTTTTTTTGCAAGGTTATCTAAGGGTTTGTCAATTTTATATAGTCTTTCAAATAATCAACTCTTTGATTCTTTTTTTGTACTTTTGGATAGGCATACAGATAGATGATAGATTGATCTTGATTACATTGAAATCACTTGGTTGTAACTACTATTTAATTTCTTCTTTAATTTTATCAGTGGCCCATTGGTTGTTCAGTAGAGTACTATTTAATTTCTATGCATTTATAAAGTTTCTATGGTTTCTCTGGCCACTGATTTACAATTACATTGAACTATGGTCTGATAGCATGGGATAATCTCGATTCTCTTGCATTTACTTAAGGATGTTCTATGGGTTACTATGTGGTCTGCTTTAGATAACATTCCATGTGCTTCTGAGAAAAATTCATATTCTGATGTTGGGGATGAAACATTATCTTCTGTGGGATGGAACACTCTGTAGACATCTACTAAGTCTCTGTTCACAGGTTTGTTTGAGTTCTGGTATTTCTTCTTATTCCTTTTTTTTCGTTTTTTGTTTTTTGCCTAGTTGATCTATCTAAAGGTAACAATGGTGTGGTATGGTCCCCCATTACAGTGGTCTTAATGTTTATTTGAAATTTTTAAATCTGTTCATATTTGTATTATATGCCTGGGTACCATTGTATTTGGTCCATTTAAATTTATGATTGTTATCACTTCTTCTTGTATTTTTTCCTTAACAAGTATGTAGTGTCCTTCTTTATCTCTTTTGATCAGTCTTGGCTTGAAGTCTACTTTGTCAGTAGCTACTTCTGCTTCTTTCTAGATCCCCATCATATGGAGTATTGTTTTCCATCCTTTGAATTTCAGTCTACAAATATCTTTTCTCAGTTAAATACATTTTTTGCATGCAGCATAATGTTGGATCATTTTTTCTGCCAGTGTATTCCTTTTTGATTGGTTCTTTGAGACCATTTACACTAATGGATCTACTTGATATATATTGGCTTGTCTTTGTCATAGAATTTTCCTTTTGACAGTTCCCTGTCTTTTCCCTGTTTACTTGCTCCTCCTGCACATTGGCTTCTTTCTACTGGCAGTTGGAACTGTAGGCTTTGTTATCTTCTTCCAGAATATTTTTCTGAACTCTCCCTAAGGCTGCTCTGGTTGTCATGAATTTCCTTAGTTGTTCTTTTTCATAGAAATATTTTTTTCTCCATTTTGAAAGATTCCACAAGATATATCAATCTGGGTTGGAAGTTGTTTTCTTTCAGGGCTTTGAATATGTCACTCCAAGCTCTCTTTGATATAAGGGTTTGTGTTGAGAAGTCTGCTATTCTGATGGGCTTTCCTTTATACATTGTTTCTTTTCTCTAACAACTTTTAATATCTTGTTCATGTGCTGGATTTCTGGAATTTTGATTACTATATGACTTGGTGTAGTTTATTTTGATCATAATTGAGGTTCTGTATGCCTCAATTATCTGTACGTCAATTTCTTTTTCTATGTTTGGGAACTTTTCTGCTATTACTTCCATGAACAAAATGTTTATGTCATTTGTGCTGACTCCTGAATTTTCATTTACAAGAGCCTTACATTGTTCTTCTTTGCATCATCTTGCTGTTGTTTGATTGTCTTTCATGGTCTCTTGCTATTTTTAGATCTTTCTTTTCACGATCATTAATCGTGATCCTATCTTCTAGGTCTGATATACTGTCTTCGCCTTCTTTAATACAGTTTTGCCAAATTTCAGTGGAAGTTTTAATTTCTTAAATACTTATTTGAATCTGTTGTATAGACTCCATTTCTTTTTTAGTGTTGAATATTCATGGTTTCCATTAGTTTTTCTATGCTCTATTTTCTTATGTATGTCTCCTCTAGGTTGGCAAAGCAAATCTTTCATTACGATTGTCATCTCTTTTTTTAACCTGTGAGATTAATTTTCTCTGCTCTATAGCCATGTATTTTTTCTACTGCCATTCCAGTGAATTCAGGTATATAGCTGAATCAGATCGTGGTTCCTGATTATGTGAATAATTTAAAAATACTGATGATTTAAAGTACATAAAACATGAAATTTCCACATGGCTAAAAATAATACAGGGCAAAATACAAAGAAAACAAAATGTTTTAACTGCACATTCTACCAGAGAAAACACATCGAGGATGCATCCATGATAAAAAATGTCTCTGGTGTTACGGGAACTTGTACACCAAATCTTGTTGAAGGACTGAAAGCACGTCCTCTTGGTGTTCTAATTGAATGAATTGGAGTGACTTTCTAACAAATTCTCTTGCTTAATCTAATTTTAGGAGAAATAATTGATTCAGTGCATTTTAAAATGCAACATATTCAAAATGAGTAAAAATCATTAATTTAAAGGAGCTCCTTTAACTCATTATGTAATAACTCAATTATAAAGGTATGGACAATTGTAAAGATGACAAATTTCGCTCTTAACAGGCAAATATAAATTAGAACAAGGTTGAAATTACATTTTTTTTAAATTACTTCATTAGCACATGTTTTCAGTACATAATATTTATGTATTAAGTTCTGGGGGAATGGGTAAATGTGCATAATGCATCTTAATTGCCTTGTTACCTCCTTTCCTTTCCCTCTCTCCCCCTTCTAGCCATCACTTAACCCCCATTTTGGCTCATGATTGTGCTACATAATATTTTCCTTCCTTGTATGGAGTTGGTACCTGACCATAAACATAGTACATTTCCTCCTTTTGTCACTTCCCTTCCTCACCTCTCTACCCCTTCTCTCCATCTCCTATTCCTTTCCCCTTTAAGAAAGCTCTATATTTCTACTTCCTATTATCTTCCTTTTTGTGTTGGGCTTATTCTTTATCCTTTTGATTTCCCATATAAAAGAAATCCTACAATGTTTAAGCTTGTATGTCTGATTTAGTTCACTTAATATTATGGTCTCAAGGCAGATTCACTTTTCTACAATAATTCAAGTTTACTTTTCTTTATGGTAGTCTAGTACCTCATTGTGTGTAAATACTACATTTTCTTTATCCATTCATCTCTTGATAGGCATCCATGCTGCTTACAAAACTTTGCTATTATGAATTGTGCTGCTATAAACATGGATATACCTGCATCATTATAGCATAGTGCCTTTAATTCTTGCAGGAAGACATCAGTTTTCATTTATATGAGTAAAGATCTAAGGTAACACATTGAGCTGCCTAGTGTGAAAGACAAATATTCTTACTCATTGCTGCTGGGAGGCTAAGTCCACAAACCACTATGGAGGGCTATTTAACAATATGTACAACAATTACTTGGATCCTTATATTTTGATCCAGCAATTCCATTTATGCATTATGCCATGTATACTCATGTATATGATGTGGTATTTGTACAAATGCACTCATGCTACCATACAAATAGCAAATACCTGCAACAAAAAATAATAAAATAGCCATTAATTTAAAAAACAGTTTAAATTCATTTTTTATAGCTAAAAAATGGCAGATCCATATAATTGAATCAGAAATAATGAGACTGCTGTGAAATGAATGTGAAATGGAATAAACCCTACTTTAGTGATAAGAAAGGCTAGAAGCAGATGAATGGAAGGAGAAAGTGAGGAAAAGGGAAAGGATGGAGAGGATAGGCAAGGGATGAAAGGAGGAAGGGAAAGAGGGAGGGAAGAGGGAGGAGTGTCAAAAAGTAGTTTTAAGGAGAGAGTGTGGGGAATGAACACACATCAGTTTAGGTATCCACATCCACAAACTGTCTTTGGAAAGAAATTACAAGCACAGTGTCTGCTGAAGGGTTTTAGAAAATCTATTTTTGAGCTTGGAGTTGGATTTGGTCTGTGCTTAGCTAATTTGATGTATCTTAAATGATCATTAAGCCAAAAGTAATTGTTGTGATAAAATCCTCAATTTGCATCTAAATTTATCTAGAATCTACATATTTGCTTTACACAGTTCAATTTCCCAAAAATAGCAATTATTGTGATGCAAGCACCATACACCCTTGTGTTCTCAATTTTGAGTTTATTATAAAACTAAAGAATTTCACCATGTTAAATAGGATTACTGTGCTGAAAACTAAACTGAATGAAATTGTGCTTTAATGATCTGTCTGCCTCAAATATGATGATCATATAGTATATATTAATTTTTTCTAAATGAAATGTTTCAATTGTCCTGTTAGAGACTTAGGAAAGAGACAAAATGAAAAAGAATAAAGGTTTATATTGGCTTATTTATTTCTCAAGATAAATAAGATACATTTGCTCATATTTGAGACAGTTAAAATCATAAGAATTGATAAATAATAATAATCAAATAAAAGAGGATGAAAGGAATTAATCATATCTGACAATACAATGCCGGAAGATAATTTTTCCAGAAGTGGATTTTAGAAGAAAATCACCCAGTGTTGATTCTCAGATTTCTCTATAGATTCAAATCTCCCTTTGTCCGTCCCTGAAAGGTTCAAATTTCTCATATTTGAAGGCTTTTTCACATTTATGTAATGTGTATATTGCCTGCACACACAATTTATTATAAATGTTTCCTTCCCAATTAAATCTATAATGAATTTTGACTAAACTGGTAACTTCCATTTTGAAGAGTGTTCAGTGCTACATTTAAAGAACATAGTCCAAGTGGTACCTGCATGATTATCCTGTTTTAAAGTTTTTCTTTCCAAAAGCTACTTCAACTTCTCACCATATAAACTGATATCCAATGTCTTTATTGAACTATTTACCTATCTACACTGAGTCATTACTTCACATAAAAGGGCTTTGGTGAAATAAGAGCGTGGTTTCTTAAACCTTGCCCTTTAATTAGTATAAGCTCCTTGAAGACTGATGGTGTGACTTGACAGCAGAAAATAGAAAGGACCTAGGAAACCGTGCCAAAATGAAACATTCCTTCCAAGTGTTTCAGGCAATCCACTGCCTTGAAATGCCTGCCAACCCCCTGAGAAGATCAACAGAGCAACTACTGGGCATATAACACAGAGGCATCCACTGGAAAATCCAGTTAATGAAACTCCACAATAGGCAATAAGCTGGCATGATAAGCGTGTTCTTACAGGAGAATGGATTCCCTTTACCTGCACCTCTAACTCCAATAGATGGTCCAACAGGCAATTAGATCTGCAAAAATGAACATACTCAAACTGATTAGATTTCTTCACATAAATAAGATTAGTTTATTATCTAGTTCTTGCATTTTGGAATTACCAGACTCCTGATATTATATGAAAGCATTTTCAAGTTATATTGAAAATAAGCCTTTTCTTCAAGCAGTTCAACTCAAATCAGCCAAGGTTTAGATTGGCTTTGTGGAAAAGTAATTTTATCTTTTACTGACCAGCACATTTATCCAAGTCTTTTGATTTGCTTCATTAAGTTTAATGCTCATATATCATGCTTTTGAGAGGAAAAACATGCTGAGATTTTACAGGATTTTTCAAATAAATCCATCGATATAGCAGGGTAGACTGCATCTATACTAGGTTAGAATTTCTTTTTCTACAGCAAGTTATTTATCTAACAACTTATCAAAACAAATATCCCCAATGATACAGTATTATTAAATATTTTTCACAACTGAAACTCCGTAGCTCCCTAAGCAGAATTAATAACTATTTATTTATACATATATCATAGCACTCAGGTTTCTAATAGATGCTATTATCGATGGATCTTCCATTCCCTCCAGACTGGGACCTCCTCCCCAGGATGGAAAGCAGGTTTTATTCACTTCTAAGTAAGTCTCAGTGACTTTCATAGTGCCTGTCATGTGATAGTTGAAGTTTGTATTCCCTTCCCTCTCTTCCACTTAATCTTTCTAGTAGCCCTGGGATAAGGGTCCCAGAGGGAGAGGGGAGAAGAGTGGAGAAGAATTTAAAGCCATTTCTTCTGAGCCTCTCCCGGTCCCCAGTCTCAGTTCTCTTTTTCTCTATAAATTTATTGGTATTTTGTCTCATAGATTTACAAGTGACGCTCTTCTGAATGTGGCAGTAGCTGCACAGAATAGCAGTAGAAATCTGGGTACCAAGAGGCATCTGGGGTCCCTGGTGGTGACATGTTCTCACACTGCCTGCTGCACAGCACTGCTTTGTTTCTATAATACAGCCTGTCTTCTCTCCCCTCCTGTGATCCTACTCAGAAATCCTTTTTCTTTTTTAAAATCTATTTCTTTTTCTTTTTTTTAAGAGAGCACAAATTAGAATTCTTTCTCTTTGCTTGCTCCACTGCCGTTTTCTCTATTTCCCTGCTTTCGTTCAGGAGAGTGCAGGTGCCCTCAGAGCCCCCAAGTAGGGTCAGGAAGTGCTGGCAGAGTGCCATCACTCTTTTCTGGCACACTCATTATTATTTTTTAAAACTCTTACTGTAACCTCAAAATCCTACAACAGAGCCAGAGATAGACACTACCAATTAAGAATGGACAGAGAAGATTAACTTTGTTTGAAATCTCTGAGAAATTTTCTTATCTTCTTGAAAATAGAAGGCATTTATTTTATATTAGCATTGAACTTACAAACAAAAGTCTTCCGTGTTTTTCACATCCCCTCCCTCATTGGAGGGTCTCCTTGGGCGCTGTTGAAAGTGATCAAGAGGCAGCACCATTGCCCCTAAGAAGGAGCGCTACGATGCCTTAGCAATGTCTTACTCCGCAATCAACAAGCGAGACCAGCAACACATTTCACCAACTTGCTTTACCCTTTGGATTTAGTAAGTTACTATTCTGCTACCTTCAATGTGATCATCAGAGGTCGTGAAGTTGATTTAGTTCATCCAACAATTCATTGAACTCAAGGACAAATTAATTAATTATAAGCCTAGCATTATGTGAGTCACCAAACATACAAAAATAACTAAATATGGTCACTGGTTGCAAGCAACAGAGACAAGCTTCTAACTTGATTATTTCATTTGTGCTTCAGTAAAAGCAACTAGTAAGAACTATCTCAGTCGTTTTGCAGTTAAAAAATAGAAACTTGCATTTCAAATAGAACCTAATTAAATCAGAAAAGCTTAGGTTTCCAAAGGACTAAGCATCATAAATGTGTCTGGAGGACTCCTCAAATTTTCTTCTTACATTTGAAAGGATGTTAGCGTCCACTATCTAAATTCAAAAAAATTAAATATGAAATGTTGCCACGCCAAGGAGCTGGGGCATCAATGGATTCTCTGGGTGTAGTGCATGAAATTAGTGACAATAGCTGAAATCAAGTGAAGAGACAACGGTAGACTAAAGCAATGTAATTCTGCACAGATACCAGATATGCCAAGCACCAATTTTCCATAGGGATTATTTCAGGATGATTTGTGACAAACAGAAACTGTGATACTGACACTTGCGTGAAGGGAGTAACTACTTGCTATCTGTGCTAAAAAGAGCTGTTTCTCTGGAAAGGGAGGCCATCTGAGGACAGGCCAGCAGCAGGGCAAAGATGATGGATCAGAATGGAGTGCATGTCACTGAGCCACGAGTTGATCGCTATCTGCCATCAAATGCCTCCCTCTCCTTGACTAATCAAATCCAGCAAATTTTTTCTTCTGTTTGCTTCCTTCCTTGGGTTATTTATGTTTACATGTGGACTTCAGAAAAGACTCTCACTTTTTAAAGTGCTTAAGTAGATATATGTAATATATCTGTTATATTTTTTAACGTTAATACATTCAAATATGAAATTGAGGAATGGAGATTTTCCCTCCAAACTAACCCAACAATTGGTCTTTTGCCTAGTTGCTGCTGTTCACTCAACTTTGAGATGGTTGAATCCTTCCATCACTAAAGTGAAGCAGATCCACACTACAAAGAAACACTCATTGGAGAAGTATTCCTCCAGGTGCGGTCCACGGCTGCCCACCTCAGAATCTACCCGAGAAACATTAAGCACGCTCCCATGTCCCACCCCAGGATTACCAGCTCCTGACTCTGCATGCTAAGGAGCATCCCAGATGAGTCTGAAACATTTGAAGTGTGTAGAGCCCTCCCATTCTAGGGTAATCACTCCATAAGGAAGGGCTTTTCCAATCCAGTCCCTATAGGCACTGAAAATGCATCACCACAGCTAGTCATACTTGTGTAGTCACTGTAGTGGAATTCCAGGGGCAGATCACTGGATTTTTTTTTTTAGTTCTATGTATTTAGCACAGGATCTCACTATTTAAGTCAGAGTCATAGTGATCCTCTTGTTTACAACCTCCCAAGCACTGGGATTATAGGTGTGCGCCACAGCACCCTGTCTCAATCGCTGTTTCACCATGTCCCAGGGCGGGGCCGGCATGGCATGCTGGGGACTGAACCCTGGCAACTGCACTCTGCCTAAGCAGTTGCTTTAATCTGCTGAACTATCTGGCTGGCCCTTGAAGGCTGATATAAGACTGTAAGCCTCATTCTCAGTCCAGTGGACTCAGAATAGTCTCATTTCTTCAATGCTGCAATCTCACAAAAGCCACATAGATCATTCTCGTCCTGAATTTTGAATTATTTACATACAGGGTGTGGCTGTATCTCCAAGCCTTTTCCATGCCCTCATAGCCAAGTGGCACATTTAACAGGATGGGAGAAGCTATGTGGCTACTGCTCAGGGCTTCTGGTCACCTGCCTTGCTATTTGTTGACTAGTACTCCTAGATCTAGAAAGGCAGCCCCAAGTAAGTCACAGAAGAATTTTTGCAGGATCTCTGGCTAGTGCTGCTCAGAACCAAGCATCATAATTCTGTATTTCCTTTTCCAATACTTCTGTATGATTTAAGCATACATATTTCACATCATACATTTTAACACACACACACACACACACACACACACACACACAGCCACTATGCTAGTCATAGGCTAGAATAAAAATACTTAAAATAGTGAATTTTCCAAGATTTTTGTCAGCCTCCTGATATTTGTATTGTGCTTTGTGCAAAATGCTTCTACCAAGCATGCAGACAACATGACTTTGTACCAAGATCTTGCTATGTACATACAGGGAAACATAAGATGGAAGATATGCAGGAATGAGAGAATCAAAACATTAGAAAATGATTAGAAGCCGGCAGTAGCTTAGCAGACTAAGCACCTGCTTAGGCAAGTGCAGGGACTGGGGTTCAATGCCCAGCACTACATGCCATGCCAGCCCCACCCCCAGGTGCACTGAGCTGGCCACTGACTTTGGGCGTGGTGGTATACACCTGTAATCCCAGCACTGTGGAGGCTGAAAACAGAAGGATCACCATGAATTTGCACTATAAGAGCCTATACCAAATACATAAAACAAAGAAACCTAACAAAATGACTAGAATTCAACTATTTATAATCTTAATTTTCTTATAAAAGGTAGATTCAGTAGGATGAATTCAAAGCTTCCTTCCATCCCTGAAATTCTGATTTGCTTAATGTGGTAAACTTTTGGTGATCCTACTATACCCCTTCATCAGTCAGTGTTTTCATGTATGCCTGTAAATTCTACAGGAGCACCTGCATCTCTCTGCCTGCCTAAGGGCTCTCTCTGGCTAGAGGAAAACACTGTGCCTAGGTGGATGGAGCTAGCTCAGAGCCAAGGGCTGCTGGACAGGTCACATCAGGACATGAGGAACTTATCCTGCTGGTCTGCTTCTCCCTTTGGGTGGATGACTCAGAGCTGGACTTCACACCTCCTCCCAGAGGCAGGTAACCTACTTGCTAGCACACCGTGTGATGGTTTCCATGTTCCACTTTGTTACTTCCCTACAAGTGGGCCTGTGTACTTTATCCCCTCTGCCTCTCAAATCCTTGTGTTAGCTTATTGTGGAGGCCCTCACTGACTCACAGGGTCCTAAGAAGCAAGGGAAAACCAGACTGGATTGATGTTGTATGTTTTAGAGACAAACGTATGAGATCATGGGTGGGGATTTAGAAGAAATAAACAGTCCAGTCTCAAACACTATGAGACATGTTCCTACCAAGTACCAAGTTTTCAGAATTATTTTCCCACAATTCACACCAGAGAGTTATTCAACACTGATCAAACAAGCTCAAACCTGATTTAACAAGCAATCTTTAGATAAAACTATAGAAAGCAGGGCTAGCCCAATAGCTCAGCAGACTAAAGCACCTGCAAGCAGACACAGGGGCCAGGAGTTTGATCCCCAAGCCTAGCAAGCCGGCCCCGCACCCAGGGCACTCTGAGACAGTGACTGAGACTGTGCATGGTGGCGTACCTGTAATCCCAGCTATTGGGAGGCTGTAAACAGGCAGATCACTATGAGTCCTATCTAGTAGTGAGACCCTGAACACCCTGCAGACTCTACCCTAAAATACAAAAAAAAAAAAAAAAAAAAAAAAAAAAAAAAAAAAAAAAAAAAAAAAAAAAAAAAAGACAGAAAGAATGAAAAAGAAAAAACTATGGAAAGCAACCATAGTTGTTCAGAAGACAAGAGTATGTCTGTAACATTTATCATACTTGCCTTAGGAGAACAACACAAAGCTATTCTGTAATTATCTTCAGAGTAAATATTTGATCTGAATAAGCTAGGTCTCTATTTGGTTCATTATATTTCCATTTTGTTTTAAGTAAGACATGTTCCACCATATTTCATTAAGTTTTATTGGATTAACCCTAGCAACACTTGCTTTAAAGCCTTACTTTTTTCTTTTTACTAAGGTGGCATTTGATAACATCTTAGTCTGTATTATATAATTTTTATGAAATACGTTTGTCTATAAGTTACAGGTTTTCAAAACAAAGGCTTCTCTCTCTCTCTCATTGTTATGTTGACAGATACACAAAGAGGACTCTAAATTTGAGCTTCTGCTCCATTGAGTCTGAAGTCACTCAAAATTTAATTTAGAATGAAAAATACAACATGGTGCATTGGTACCATTTTTCCCAAGGAAACAATATTAGGCATCTTAAAAATAGTTGCTGCTTGCCGGACCAATGCTGACAGAAAAAAAAAGTATTTTTTCCAGAATAAACCAAGATGCTAAGATTCCAAGGGAGAAAGTGACTAAATTGAGAATACACAGGAAGACAAATGTATGAATGAAAAAAAAAAAAAAAAAGGCTATAGGATCCTGATTACTAGTGCTGTTGTCCAGATAAAAATTTGAGTATTTAATCTTATTGTTGGGCAAAATAAAATTTACCCCAAATCCAATAAAGTTGAAACAAATGCATGGACTGCTTCCAGAGACTCAGGTAGTTCCTGCATAGGAATTTACATAGTATAACAGTTTTGTAAAAGTGGCAAACCATAATTAGTTTAGCTATAATCTGTTGCTGAGACTTATCTTTATTCTTGCTTTAAAAATGAACTCCAAAGTTTCACAAGCCTCAGATCCTGAGTAACTGGAACCCATTCTTCTGAGTGTCTGTGGTACAGCATCCCTGGCCTTCTCGGCTGAATACCTAGCCCTATAACAAATCCACTGAGATGTCTTTTCCAGAAGATACTTCATAGTCCAGCATAAGTTCAGGCCTCATAGTACCTCCCCAACTAAAAATTTGCTAATCCATGGACTTCCAGAAGGTATTTTACAATTAGTCTAAATCTCTGTGAGAAACTTAAGATGCTTTAGTACACCAATGAGCAGTTACCATTGAAGGATTCCTACTGAGATCTGAGGTTTAAGCCAATTAGTACTCACAAGGACTCTTTCAATGGGCTCTCCTACAGAACAAGGATGTTCCGGCATTTTAAATTAAAAATGTACTGTCTGGTAGAGAATATCCATACTGAGTTCTCTTTCTTTGCCCAGTGTATTCTGATTATTTCTTGTTCTCCAAGAAAGACTGCTTATGGGATTCATAGAAACACTGAATCTCAAAAAGAAATCTTTGTAAGAAACCATAACTTCCTGAGTCCCATTATTCTGTTGCACTTCCAATCATGTATTTTTTTTCTGTTTATGTAATTTGCTCATGTTTCCCCATAGCTTAGTCTTTATTCTTTACACTCAAACACTAACCAACATATTAGATAAAAAGCAACAGGCCTTAACATAATCTCACTCTGATGGTTCCAACTTTCAAGACTAAAAGCTAACCTGGGAAGGGAAGGGTACATCACTCTTCTGTCCAGCTCTTAAGTAATACTGCCAAGGTCGCCTTCATTGATTTCATTAATAATAACAGTTATCACTGACTGAGCCAAGACTATATGCCAGATTAAGTATTTGCTATGCATTACATCATTTGATCAACCAACAGCGAGAGAAGGAAGTCAATATTTAATGTCTTACGATGTAGATAAAGAAATGGAAGGGATAGCTGAGTTAAGCAAATTGCTGAGAATCACTTTTTTTTTTTAACAATCTTCTTTCTCACCTAGGGATGCTCAATCCCAGCCTCCCACCACAAAGATAGGCAGGTGATATAGGCTGGTCAGTCAGGAAATCCTACCTCCTGACATGATGATTGACATTGTATTAGTTTTCTGTTGGTGCATAACAAACTATCAAAACTTAGAGGCTCAAAACAAAATACTAGCTTATCTGCTCACAGCACTATGGGTCAGCAGAGTGGGCATGGCCTGGCCACACTCTCTGCCCAAAGTACCACAAGATTACAGCAGAGGCTAAGCACCAGGCTAAATTCTCAGCAGCCGGCTCTTGGGGGTTACCTGTCCAAGAGCAATCTGGGAAGAATGCAACTCCTTGCTGTTGTAGGAACAAGTCTCTGTGACAGTTAATCTTGACTGGCAACCAAATTGGTTGAAGAGAGGGACAGGAAATTAGTAAAACAGGTATGTTTCCAGGTTTGTCCAGGTGGGTCATGGTGATGCGGCTGCGGGAAACGTGTCTGGACTCTGGCCCCCTTCTCTTTGGCCCTTTCCTTTCCCTCTCCTGCCCAGCCATCACCACATGAGCAGCTTTCTTCTGCCCTATTTTTTATAGCCCATTGTGTAAAAATGTCATGTCTTTTTTATCCATTCCTCAGTTGATGAGCATTTGGGTTGTCTCCAAGATGTAGCTTTGACAAATTGCACTGCTATAAACATGGGTACACATATATCACTATGGTATGATGTCTTCAGTTCATCTGGAAAAATACCCAAGAAGGGAATAGCTGGCTTGAATGAGACCTCCAATCCTAGCTTTCTGAGGAATCCCCACATCGATTTCCACAGTGGTTGTACCAGTCTGCACTCCCATCAGCAGTACAGAAGGGTTCCTTTTCCCCCCACAGCCTCTCCAGCATTTGTTATTGGTTGGCTTCTTGATGAAAGCTATTCTTTCTGGTGGAAGATGGAATCTCTATGTTGTTTTAATTTGAATCTCTTGAATGATCAATACTGTCAAATATTTTTGCAAATATTTATTTGCTATTTGTATTTCTTCATATGTGAAGTGTATTTTCATCTCAGATGCCCATTTTTATTGGGTCTTCTAATTTTGGAGGCCTGATATTTTTCAATTCTTCATATATTCTAGATAGAAGCCTTTTGTCTGAAGGGCAAACAGCTATAATTTTTTCCCAAATTGTGAGTTTTCTTTTTACTGTGTTGGTGCTGTTAAAGTCCCCCAGTATAACTGTGTTATTGCTCACTTGATTTTTCATGTCTGTTAAAATTTGACTTATATAGGTGAGTGATCTTGCATTGGGTGCATATATATTCATAATTATTATTTCTTCATCTTGTAGTTTTCCTTCAACAAGTATGTAGTGACCTTCTTTATCTCTTTTAATCATGGTTGGTTTGAAGTTAACACTGTCAGCAACCAGAATAGCTACCACTGCTTTTCTCTGGGTTCCTGTCACATGGAGTATTGTTTTCTGTCCTTTTACTTTCAGTCTATTCATTTCTTATTTAGATAAATGTATTTCTTGTATGCAGCATATTGTTGGATTTGTTTCTTCATCAGTCTGCCTGTCTTCTTCTTTTGGTTGGAGAATTGAGGCCATTTACATTGGTGGTTATAACTAATATATATTGGCTTTTCTTTGACATGTTATTTTCTTACTTTAGGATTATTTCCCTCCCCTCATGTTTAATTGTTTTCTATGTTTGGTGGTTCTCTTCTGCTGTTTTTTTTTTTTTTTTTTTTTAACTTGTGGTCATCCTTCTCTTCCTAAATTATCTGTCAGTACTCTTCAGAGGGTTGGTTTTGTTGTCATGAATTTCTTCAGTTGCTCTTTGTCCTGGAAGTATCTTATCACCCCATTAAATTCGATAGTTTTGCAGGTACATCAAGATGAATTAGAAGTTGTTTTCTTTCAAGACCTGAAATATCTCACTCCAAGCTCTTCTTGATTTGATGGTCTGTTTTGGGAAATCTGCCATGATTCTGATGGGCTTTCCATTATAGGTGATCTGATTCTTTTCTCTAACAGCTTTTAATAATCTGTTCTTTTCCTGAATTTGTAGGTTTTTAATTATTATGTATGTGGGTCTAGATTTATTTTGATGACAGCTAACTGGAGTTCTGTATGCCTCACTAATATGCATGTCAGATACTTTTCCCATGCTTGGGCTGATACTACTTCAGCAAAAGTCTTTTTATTTCATTTGTATTGACTACAGCTGTTTCACTGATACTTATTACTATTATACTATTTTTATTTGCATCATCTTGCAGCTATTGCACCTTCCTTTCGTGGTTCCTTGTTATTTTTAAATATTTCCTTTCATGTTCATTAGATGCAACGATATTTTCAAGGTCTGAAATTCTATCTTCAGCTTCATGCAAGTGATTTTTCCAGCTTCTACTGGAATTCTTAATATGTTCCATACATCCTAGTTCTATCCTGTATTGTTCATTTAATGATTCCATCATTGTCCTATTCTCCTCTATTTTTTTGACCTATGTATTTTTTAGATGTACTGAGCAGTTTTTTTATGATTGTTGTCATTTCTTTTCTTACCTGAGAGATTATTTCTCATCTGATTTCCTCCATGGCCTGATGGAGTTGTTTCTTTACTTCAGTTTCTATCATTGCAGAAATGTCAGGTGTGTGACTTCCAAGTTTTCTATTAATTATCTTCCTAGACTTGTTTTGGGTGGGCTGGAGGTCTGAGATTGTCTTTTGCTCCTTCCTTTTGACAATTTTGCAACTCCCACCCAGTGTTACCCTGACTCTACAGCAATTTTAGGGGGCAAGGAGTGGGTGAGCAAAGCTCCCATAATGATGGGATGATCCTGCTGTGCATGGTTAAGTGTGGCTTCACCTCAGGGGAAAAAGGGGTTGGCAAGTCAAGAAGGATCCAGTGACGATGAGGGCAGGCCGAGGCTCACTGAAGTTTTCTCAGTGGTGGTAGTGTTCAAGACAGGACTTACCAGGGCTTCTGCTACTGGTAGGACAAGGCAGCAGCTCAGCAGAGGGATAGTGGTATGATGATGTGAAAAGTAGTCACACCTGAGAAAGCTCTAGCAAAGGGGGTGGGGGCAGGGCTCACCAGGTCCTGTGGCTATCCTCTGGGTGCCAGATTTCCTTGGTCTGTGGGAGAAGTGCTCACAGCTCCAGCAAGCTCTGGTGAGGGTCCACACAATCTGTTCTAAGATAAACTGATTTGCAACATTTTTTTTTTTTTTGACTTTCCAAGGGAGGGTCAGGCAAATCTTCTCACCTTAGTAATGCATCCTGACTTTTTTTTTCCATTTATTTTTATTTTATTGAAATACAAATGTCAATCAGACAGTTTCAAAACACCATAACCATACAGAGTCAATGAAATAATACATTGCAAACTGTTTTCATAACGTTTTGGTATTGTACAAGGTGCATATATGATATTATATTTACAGGTTTTTATATAGCTGAATTATATCAAAGATTCAATAATTATTTACCTAAGTTACATCTCCAAAGTCTCTTTGTGGTGACTTCTAGATCAGTCCTTTATAAAAAGAACTGGGGAAACAGTGTTGAGTATACGAGGTAGGGCTGGGAATTCCCAGAACTGTCCTAGATTCACAACTGCACACCACAAACATTGAAGCCAAGATAGATTTGTAAGAATCTTTTATACAAAGAATTCTTTCTTTTCTGGTTCTACATACAGTGTGAGATGGAGAAAGTATGACCACTGCAAATGAAGCCAAATAGAGTAAAGAAAAGCTGAGAAAGAGATGGATAAAACATCATTTAAGTCTCTCCTTTCAGCAGCATGCTGGCATGCTGTTTTTGCAATGAAAGACTTCTAACAAACACAAAAATCTTACATACACCAAAGCTCAAGTTTATAACAATCTAATTTTTTTCCTTTTCCTTTATAATTGGAATAAATAGCTTAAAAGTAAGTGGAATAAACTGGGAGTACCTTAACCTTATTGATAGGCAGAATAAAATTTATCCTAAATCTAATCAAATTGAAACAAAATGTGTGTGCTCCATAGGAACTAAACTATTTTTATAACTTTTACTGAGTCTAAAATGATTTCAAAATTAAAGGTTATACTTTTTAGCTGAATTGACATTCATTTGTACATCAAATCCAACAAGCTTTGCTATATGTTTAGAAATTAATCTTCATTTTAAGTAAAATATAGGTGGTGAAGTAAGAAGCAAACTTTATAGAATACTTTGCCTATAATCCTCTACTTTAGAATGAAACATTTTAAAAATAAAAATACTAAGCATAGGTTAGAATTACCTTCTAAAAAGTATTTCTTTGTCCATATTGATTCATTTATTACTATTATGGAAAGTAAGAATAGCCTTTCCACTGAAATTTTCTCTCCCTAGTATTGTAAGCTGTACTGTATCTCTTCCCTCACCTCAAAACTTACATTGAAGTATATATTACAGGTCCACAGGGTCTCACCACACAGATTGGACTCATAGTGATCCTTCTGTTTTCAGCCTCCCAAGCACTTGGATTACAAGTGCACACCACTATGCCAGTGTCAGTCACCCTCTCTGCTCACTCCAGGGGTAGGGCTGGCAAGCACACCGGGGATCAAACCCCAGTCCTTGCAGCTGCCTAAGCAGGCACTTTAGTCCACTGAGCTATCTGCCCAGCCTGAGATATTTGGCTGGTTCCATTGAAGTCTTAATCCGAGCACCCAAGCTGTGGCTGCATTTGATGACGGACCTTTAAAGAGGCAATCAAGGTTAATGAGGTCGTTAGGATCGTGTCTCCTACAATATGACTGGTGTCATTATAAGAGCTATGGAAAAATCAATGACTACTGTTATTTGGATCACCTACTCTGTCAGAGCAACCGTAGAAAAGTAACACAAATTAATGTGATGCCAAACAAGATAATTTAGTTCCCGGCCAATGCAAAAGTTGACATAGCGTGGAAGAGATGAGGTACAGCCTATGTGATGAGCTCTGATTCATTAAACAATTTAATGAGCCTTCCTGCCCAACATAATAATGAACAGCGAGCCAGTTTTTCCAACACAGTGCCTTTCAGTGAGGTTTCAGGAGAGGTTCAGGGCTAGCAGAAAACTGGGGACTACACAGAAGACTGAGAGGGAAAGGAGAAAAGAAAGAAGAGACAATATATATACAAAGGATAGCTTGGATAATTGCACTGCCAATTTCTACAGGTCTATTGTAAGGAACATGCTTTTTTTTTCTTTCTTCTTTTAAATTTTTTGGCCAATTTTGTGTGCTTATCACTGGTAACCTGAAAAACTAATTTGAAGATAACAATATGCACTATAACAATCAGTATTGAATTCATCCAATTTTATTTAGTGAAATTATATATCATTTCTAACATATCTTTTGCTATTTTTTATTCTTGTTAAAAATAAATGGTGAACTACTCATACCAGAATCCAGCACACCTGGCACCACTGAAACACTGCAAACATTTTCCAACTGACTTCCTCATAAATCCACAGGTGCATATATGAAAAATGTAAGCAATAAAAAAGAATGACACTGACAGTTTGAGAATGTTTTTTTTCTTTTTCGCTGAGGGATCTTACCCTCAGTGATTCTGATTTAATTGCTATCCATTGCAGTCCAAATGTCAGGACTTTTGGAAACAACCCAGGTGATTTTGTAATGAAGCTACGACTATAATTGTTCAGTCCACAGCAATGCATTTCCAACATGTATAAGCACATCAGTCATGTAGGAATCTTGTAAAAATGCGTATTCTGAATCAAAGATCTGAAATGGGGCCCAGAAGTCTCCATTTCTAAAAAAGACAACATGACGCCAGGATGTCTGGCAAGATTCTCATGGATAGCAACATTTACGGTGGCATGGATTTAACCACAAAAACCAGAGTCAAAAGAGTAATTTGCATGCAAGAAAACAGGCACCTGTAGAATCTCTAAACATCTGTTAGCTTTGGCTAATGTAGGGTTGCCTTGCAGAGGGAACCATGAGTAGGGTTCACCTGCCTTGCTTTGTTTCCACAAATTTATCAAGCAATGACCACGTCGTTGATCAGGAGTTGAGCTCTAAGCCAACCATTGCAGGATGAGAACAGTGGCTCCTCCTTACAAATAGATACAGCAGAGTGAAGGTCAGCCCTCAGATAAATGAACTGCTGACCACTAAGTTCCTGTTTGTACCAATATCTCTTAACAGTATCATTTTAATATCGATGTCATTAAGGTTTCTGGGAATTTTTACTTGATATATAAACACGCGTTATTTTTGGTAAAATGAAACACCATTTCAGAATATCTGTTCTCCCTACCTGTTTATAGCTAGGAATAATCAGAAACTATATGCTTTTGACAACTTATAACTCTACTAAACTTTCATGTGTGTTGTTTTACCTTAATTAAAGTAGAAATTGTGTGACCACTAATTTTAATTTCCAGTTGAAGATTCATAAATGAAGGGACTTGAATATGACTTGGAAAGTTTCTCCTAGTAGCATGGTTCTCAAACTTTTTTAATCAGGCTCATTTTCATCATTAAAATTGAGAAAAGATAGGGAAAAAAGGAAGGTAAAAATCATGTGTGTAAATACATAGGATAGCTAAGATGACTGTACTAATTTCTATTCATTTTTTGAAGGTAGCAGTTAATGCTTAAAATTTTTACTTTGACCAATTTTGCATGCTAGTATCTATAATCTGAGCATTGAAGACTATAATGTGCAATGTAACAACCACTGTTGAACACCTATCATCTTTTTTAAAAAAATTGTGTATCATTTTTGTCTTACCTGTTATTTTTCTATTGCCTTTCAAATAAAATTTTAAAAATAATAAATAAATTTGAGGATCCAATTCACTTTTGTTTATTTCTACTGATATTTACTCCCTTAGAAATTAAAACAGAAAAGCTTAAAATATTAAAGAAATTATCTAAAACTAATAAATCAGTTATACATTACAATAAAGATTTTTAGGAACAGTAACTACATCTTACAAAAAAACTAATGACAGAGTACTATTGTAAGTGGTTTTTTCAAATCTTTCTGAATCTGTCTAAATGGGAGACAGCTATCTTCTAGCTGCTTCAGTATTCAATCTATTGGTTAGCTAGGTAAAGCATATAAGGTCACACATATATATTAGTGAAAGCATGCAAACATCTTGCATCTCAAGATCTCTCATCTGAAAAAAAAAAGATCTCTCATCTGGAAAAAGAAGACTATTTTAATGTTCTTTATGGAAAATTTTGAATATCTTTGATGTTACACCAAAACTCAACAGGTATCCCTTTCTGAAAGACTAGTTACAATACAAAATTAGAACTCATAGCAATGAACTGCTTTCTCTGTTACACTGAAATCCACAAGTCTGTTTTGCTCTCCAAATGCATCTTTTATTAATGCACATTTGTGTGTCATTTAAAGAATATTTATTTCTTCAGTTATGAAATGTTTCCAAATATAATGTATATATTTTCATATATAAAATATATGAAAAGCACATTAATTAACATTTCCACAATCTCATAAGAAAATGCTAATCTATTAGAATATTATTAAGTTCATACTAGTAGATACAAATTTCTAAAATTCCATTGTATAAAAATATCACATTTTTTTTAATCCCTTCCTCTGTCGATGGACATTTGGGTTGTTTCTTTTTTCTTTGACAGAACCGGGGATTGAACTTAGAATTTTGCACTTGCCAGGGAAGCACTTATTCTATTGAACCATCTCCCCAGCCCCTAGATTGTTTCTAAGATCTAGTTATTGCAAATTGTGCTGGTATAAACATGTGTTACTGTGACATGCTGTTTTCAATTCTTCTGGAAAAATACCCACAAGGGAAATAGCTAGGTAGAATGGGACCTTTAACCCTAGTATTCTGATGAATGCCCACACTGATTTCCACAGTGGTTGTTCCAGTTTATACTCCCACCAGTAGTAAATATAAGAAAAAAAAAAAGGTTCCTTTTTCCTCACAGCCCTGCCAGCAGTTGTTATTCATTGATTTTTTGATGATATCCCTTCCTTCTAGGGTGAGATGGAATTCAGGGTTGTTTTAATTTGCATCACTCGAACGATGCTGAATATTTTTTCATAAGTTCACTTGCCATTTGTGTTTCTTCATCTGAGAAGTATGTATTCAACACAGATGCTAATCTCGCATCTACTCTCAAGATAATAATATGCAATATAATAACCATTTTTAATTTCCTGTCATCTTCTTTTGAAATTTTGTACCATTTCTATTGTTTTCCTTTCTTTACAAATAAATATCAAGCCCAAGGAGATAGCCCAGTAGAATAAGTGCTTGCCTGGCAAGCACAGGGTCCTGAGTTCAATCCCAAGTACCACAAAAAAAGTAAAGATAATTGAAAGAACTCATTCATAAAACCCCTTGGAGGGCTAGGAAGACAATTCCATAGTCTAAGTGCCTGGCTGGCGAGCACAAGGAACCAAGTTGGATTACAGGTAGCACATGCTAGACTGGCCCCAGAACCCTGGACATGCCCTGTAGGCCCTGAAACCGGTAATGGTAGCACACACCAGTAATCCCAGCTCTGGGGAGGCTGAGACAGAACAATCACTATGAGTGCAAGCTGCGTAGCACTATCATGCATCAAATAAAAAATGTTATTTAAAAAACCCACCTGCATCTAAAGCTTCTTTGGAAGAAACATTTTAGTAAAATCTTCATTTTTCTCCAAGAAAAAATTTTCCAAATCCACATTTCCATTTGAAAATTCAAACATCATTACAATAAATGCTGTCAGCTTTGTCCTAGAAGTAACAAGCATGATCTTGATTTATTTTTCACATCAGACAAATATTAATACATTAATATTTGTGTATCAACAACTGGGTTGTTTTCACTTCTTGTCTCAAAATGGTGTTCTGAAAAGACACACTTAGCTCAGCTAGAACTCAACAAGTGTTTTCTCATCATGTTACTTACATACAGTAAAAGAATTTGACATACACTTTCCCTTAGGTAATGCAGGATTTTTTTTTCCTTTTTCTTTTTTTTTTTTTTTTTTTTTTGCAGAACCGGGAATTGAACTCAGGCCCTTGCGCTCGCCAGGGAAGCGCTTATTCCACTGAGCCATCCCCCAGGCCCAGTAACGTAGGATATTAAAACATTGTGGGTTCAAAAATAAAGATACCCTATTAATAGCTGTATTTATCCAGTGTGGACCATGATAACTAATATTTTCTTTCTCCTGAGAGTGTGTAGAAATGAAAAATACAATGGCAATTTGTACAGTCCTAAACCAGTGATTCTCCCACCTTAGATTTTGTGCCATTATTATTTAATTTTCTTCCCCACAGAGTTAAAGACATAATTACAGAGGTTTGTGCAAATCCATGTTTATGGCAGCACAATTCTTAACAGCTAAATCTTGGGAGCTGCCTACATGTTCTTCAACAGGTAAGTGGATAAAGACAATGTGGCATTTACACGCAGTGGAACACAGATTGCCATAAACAATGATAAACTGGAGTCATTTGCAGGAAAATGAAGGCACCTTTTACTGGTAAGTAAAGCAAATCAGACACATGAGCTTAAATAACACATGATTTCTTCACATAAGAAACCCAAAGTATAAATAAAAAGCAAAATAAAAATAGATACTATAATAGGAAACAGGAAGACACATCTTTTTCATGAGGAGATCAGGAGATAGAGGGAAAGGGCAGGAGGAGACAGGAAAGGGAGAAAAAGGAATTATGATGTGCTATACACGTGTACCAACTCCCCACAAAGAATGTAAACACTGTGTGTTGAAAACATATGAATAAAAATATTAAAGATGAAGAGAGCAAGGAAAATGCATCCAGCAAATGCCAACTGTTTGATGCTAAGAAGGCTAAGATAATGGGAATGATACAGCAATTAAAGGATAACACACATGGAATAAAAAACTTTCTTACAAAAATGATAGGAGACAATTTTCCCACTACAAGAAAGAACTCAGAGCACAGATAAGCAAGACTTACAGGATGCCAACTAATTGCAATGAAAAATGAAGCTCTGAGACACAGCAGAGTCAAATTCCCAGCTCTGAGACACAGCACGGTCAAATTCCCAAAGTCCAACACAAGGAATTATAAAAGCTGTGAGAGAAAAGCAAAAAAGGATTTATAAAATTAAAAACATTAGATTTCAATGGGCTTTTAACACAAACTTTGAAAGACAGGACATCTTGGAGTGATGTGCTTCAAACCCTAAAAACAAATAACTTCCAAACTATATCAGTGTATCCTGCAAACTATCTTTCAAAATTTATGAGGAGGGATATTTCATGAGAAAGAACACCTTAAAAACTCATGAAAACCCGCTCCATCCCGCCCGCCCCCGCCCAGCTCCTGAGACCGGCCAGAGACAGTGGCTGACTCCAGCGGCCTCCTGGATCCCGCGCCAAGCTCTCCCAGCGAGAGCGAATTTACAGGACTCACCAGGCTTCCCAGAGCAGTGAGAGTGTGGTGAGTCTGAGGGAGAGCCTTTGGCTTCTTCCCACACGCGCTTCACGGATCCC
>PVKA01026163.1:8512-32159 GCA_004027165.1 Ctenomys sociabilis
ATACATTGCAAACTGTTTTCATAACGTTTTGGTATTGTACAAGGTGCATACATGAAATTATATTTACAGGTTTTTTTATAGCTGAATTATATCAAAGATTCAATAATTATTTACCTAGTGGATGACCATAGCACTAAAAGCCGACATAATATCCTGTCCAACCACCATTAGTGCAGATCTTGCCTCTCATAGAATTATGCAGAAGCACAGCGTTATCCATCCCAACTGTACTGTCTATACACACACATCGTGATTTTTTCTTTCTACAACCCTTCCTTTGTCTACACCTGTCATGAAAAACTTAATGTCTAAGACCAAATCTTAACAGGAGATCTTAACACACCCTTATCTCAAAAAGATAGGTCAACTAGACAAAAAATTAGCAAAGAAATAGCAGAACTGAACAAGAGCTTGGAACAAATGGACCTGTTGGACATATACAGAGTGTTCCACCCAACCACAGCTGAATACACATTTTTTTCAGCTGCACACGGGTCATTTTCCAAAATAGACCACATACTAGTCCAGAGGTCATGCCTAAGTATATGCAAGAAAATACAAATTATCCCATGCATACTATCTGACCACAATGCAACGAAATTGGAAATGAATGACAAAAGAAACCAGAAAAACCTGCTAAATTCATGGAAACTAAACAACACCCTACTCAGCAATCAATGGGGTCGCAGAAGAAATTCAACAAGAAATTCAGCAATATCTACAATTCAATGAAAATTCAAGTACAACTTACCGGAATTTATGGGATGCGATGAAAGCAGTTCTTAGAGGGAAAATAATAGCTATAAACTCACACATTAGGAAAACGGAAAGGGAACAAATTAGCATCTTAATGTTGCACCTCCGACAACTAGAAAAAGAAGAGCAAACAAAACCCAGAGCGCAAAGATGGGAAGAAATCATAAAGATTAGAGCAGAAATTAACTCAATTGAGATGAAAAAAACAGTTCAAAGAATCCACAAAACAAAAAGCTGATTCTTTGAAAAACTAAATAAAGTTGATAAGCCTCTTGCCAACCTCATCAAAAAGAGGCAAAAGAAAATTCAAGTACAAGCGATAAGGAATGAAAAGGGTGAAATCACTACATTATCTTTAGAGTTAACCTCTTTCATATGAAAATCTCCCCAGTCATTGAAAGCCATCCTCCACCACAACTCTACACACAAGCTTACAAAACACAAAACTAGGAAGCCTCCTGGCACAGCCTGGGAGAGGTGGAGAGGCCAGCAGAGACCACTGGGCTGTGTGAGGGCAGGGGGCATCTGCTTGTGGTGTGGACAGGGAGTGAGCAGGGAGGTGAACATCTGCAGGGAGCCAGGGAAGTGAGTCCCCATTGCAAGCACGGAAGGCAGGCAGGCAGGAAACACAAGAGGCAAGACTGTGATAAATGTGCCTGTCGGTGTCCTCTGAAGCCCTGCCCCGCGTTGGGCAGAGTCCCTGAAGCGTCTGGCACAAGCTTCTGGGTGTTTCCAGATGGTGCCATGTGCCCAGGACCTCCACACTTGCTTGTCCTGTCTCTGCACAGCACCCTTGCTTGCTGATGAGAGCTCGGTGCTGAGCTGAACCCCCCCCCCCCAGAAAGCAGAACCCTATGCAGCAAGCCTCAGTCTGCGCCTTGCTGCTCTCAGTCTCAGGGGAATAGCTGGGCAGGTGCCGCTGATGGGATATGGTGCAAGCAGCAGCGCCAGTTCTGCTTGAGCGGAACTGGGAGGAGAGGTGCGTGAGCAGCAGCCAAAGGACAGGAGGGGTGGGGAGAAGAGCCAGGCGACATTTGGAGCCTGGTGCACACTGGGTATGCCACCAGCCTTACACTCACATTCTCCTGGAACAGGGAGCATCTGCTTGTGATGGCAAGAGTCATGCTGTGTGAGAGTGAGGCTGTAAGTCACAAAGGGATTCGCAGATGGGCAAGTGTGGAAATAGGCATTACATGGAACCATCCAGCTACCAGTGGAGACATAGCAGAGTCATAGGAGATGGAATTCACATCAATGAAAATGCTGGATGGGAAATGTGCAGATCAGCAGGCTGAGTGGGAATTCAAAGACAGGGATGTCTCACTTATCCTCCATATTGCTTCTGGACCCTGCAGGTATGGAAGATCTAGCCTCTCACCTTTCGTAGCTCCACACATATCCTAGCCACATGCATCCCTCATGTGGAGACCTGTTTTCCTCTTTGGTTTCCTGGTTAATTATGCATAGTATACTTTTCCTCAACTTTTATCATGGTAGAAATTCACCTTTTCTGCACCTCCAGAGTACTGAGCATGCTCACAAGATGTGCAGTTGCCACCTCCACCCATCTCACAGCTCTTTCCCCTTTGGCAACTGGAATCCCTTACCTTACTGAAGCAGGCAGCTCTCCAGTCCCCTCCGCCTGACCTGGGCACTGCCACTGTGTGCTGTGCCTGTGTGCTTGACTCAGGTCAGTGCCTCCTGAAGGTGGAAGCAGGCTTGGCCCTTTGTCATTGCTAGTGACTGCAAATATTGTGTATGAGTCCATCTTTGATGTAAATTATGCCAGAATTTTATTTGTTTTTAGACTGTGTAAACACTGTAAGACACAGGTTGATTGACTGCTTTCTCTGTGCAGACGTGCGCAGTACCTGAGACCACACTTCTTGGGGGGCGGGTCGTGTGCTCACCACATCCAATGCTCTTCTCCTCATTGGGCCTCTGGACACTGCCGTTTGTGTGCCCACACCCGTGTCTGGGTGCACTGGGGCCGCTTCCGTGCCAGCTGCTCAAGGAGCCACCTGTCTCCCAGAAGCACTTGTGCTGGCTTCTACAGGCTTAACAGAGAACTGGTAGCACTGCTAGAAGGTTCTTTGTAGGAGACGCTTCCTGGTCCTCGTCTCAGTCCAAGAAACCAATATTTGTAATCCCAGTGTTACGTTATTGGAATCCCATCAAGTTGATTCCAATCTACCACTTTCCATGCAACCCACGGCAAAAATGAGGACACTAAATTATATTTTTAATCATCAGGGAGTCAAGGGGCTCTAAGTCCTGCCATGGCATGGCTTTCTGGAACCAAGAGAGTGACCCAGGGCCTCACCTGGTTTTTATTCAGTGGGGGAGTGGCTTGAGGATTGACTGAGAATTGTGGGAAGTAGGTGACTACTGTGAGCTGAGCTAGGTGGGGGCCTACATTTACCTCTGCCATATGCAGAGAGGATATGCAGAGAGAGTAATCTGCATTATATAGTATTTAATGTTTTGGGAAGTCTAGGGCTTCAGCTTTGATGTAGTCTTTCAAGCCCCAGGAAGTCATAGCCTCTATCTCTAGGCTTGATCCCAGCTGGCAGCGCAGAGCTCTACCATCCTGTCTCCACCCAGCTCACATCAAGGAGCAGCAGGCTTACCAGGAAAACACACATGCCACCTTCAAAGACTATCACCAGCACCTCAGCTAGACCAATACACACTGCTTAAGGCCAATTGAAGGATAAACAGAAGTCCTAGCCAGCTCTGTACATAACAATATGAGGAAATAGGATCAGACTCAGTCAAAATGGAGACAGTTGCTTTTCTTTCAAGGAGAGTTGCTCAAGTGGTCCCCCACAGTTCTTCATTCTTGGCATAATTCAGCCTGGTAGGAAACTATCCAGTGTCAATCCTGGCACTCGTGTGTGTTTGTTTTTAAAAGAGTTTTCAAGCATTCCAAGTAAGCAATTACTGCCTTCCTCACCAGCAGAAACCAAACATGAATATAGCTCAGGAATATCTTACGAATTCCTCAATAAATGCTGGGCTTCATTCACAGAACCCCTACCAGGCTCCTGTTTGCTGGCTACTTCTACAGAAGGTATGGATTCACTAAGGATGAAGCCCTACAGTTTACAAAGCACTCAATAAAAATCAGAACCCCCAAATAAAAGAAGGTCCCATCAAAACTGGGCCCCTGAAATGAATATGCACTTCTCAGAAGATATACCAGTGGTCAACAAATACATGAAAAGGTATTCAACATCTTTTGCATTAGAGAATGGAAAATTGTTTTAAAGATTAAGGTTCCAGGCTGGCCAGATAGCTCCACGGACTAAAGCATTTGCTTTGGCAGGCCTAGCAACTGGGATGGGATTGGATCCCCTGGCCGCTGCCGGGTGTGCTGAGACCATGACTGAGACTAGGAGTGATGGTGCACACCTGTAATCCCAGTGCTTGGGAGGCTGAAAACAAGAGGATCACTACAAGTCCGATCTGTGTAGTGAGATCCTGTAGGTCCTGTACTAAATACATAAAAGAGTGCATGACAAATGATTGTAATTGAATGAAAAGACATATGACCAAATTTTTTTAAAAAATAGTCAAAAAATTTGAAGAAGCAAGCAAATGACACGTCTACCATGAAAAAATAGGCAGCATCATTAATTATTAAGGAAACTCAAGGAAATATGCAGTACTCAACGAGCGTAACTGACATGAGTGTAACTGACGTTTCTGTGTGAAACACGCAGAGAACCTAGCAGCCCCAAGCCTTGCTGGCAGAAGGCGAGGTAGGCCGATGCCTTCCTTGCAGCCCTGACACCCACCCGCCGTCCGTCCACGTGCAGCGCAGTGCGGGCCCGCACAGGCGCACAGCTTCTCTCTGCTGCTGTCCGGCCATCCAGGAGGAGCGGGATGCTCTCCAGCTCTCGGCTGCATGAGCTGCCGTGTCTCCACGTATCTCCACTGGAAAACAGCGCCGCGTCCCTCAGCAATGAGAGGGGATACCCTGTCGGTGCCTACAGCCCAAGTCGAGGTCCAAAGCTTTTTCTTAAGTGACAGGAAACTGTTCCCAGGTATCACACTGGGCATTGTACTCACCTGACAGTCGGGAAAAGACAAAACTAGGGGTTAGGCACCAAATTAGGGGCTGAGGGTCAGGAAGGAAACGTACGCCTCTGATGGTAAGAGAACTCGGACATCATGACAGTGACTGCATGAGTGGTCCAGAGCCTCCTGGTGACCCAGGGACAGCACCTGCAGATGAAGCAGAAAGAGCTGTGTTCCAGGATACTTGGTGCATGAGGCTTGCCTGCCTGAGGATATTCCCTGGAGATATGCCTGGCCCTGTCTACCCGGGAGCTCTGAACCAAAGCGGACACGTTCGGTGACCTCAGGTTACATGCACTGTACCTTAATATGATTGGGCTGGAAACCATGGTATTCTTACTGATGGTACATTGAAGATTTTAATTTAAAGAACAGCAGATTGTGATCCTCTTTTTTTCCTGTAATATTAATGTTTTATTTTGCCTAATACTCAGAATTATCTTTTTTATTAATTTTATTGTGACATAATCCTCCTTGAGAATACTGTTATTCTGGATTCTTCCATAAATGCTCTTTCCCTTACTGTTATGGGCTTTTTCTCCCTGTGTCTCCCTAAAAGACATACCATGTGCCGCTTCTGTTTTTTGGAAGTATTAGGACTGAATTCACATTTGTCTGGCTTTTTTTTTTAATTATAATTGTATTTCTAAGTCTATTCATGTGAACAAGGGAAGTTGTCATTTTTCTATGCTCTGTGTGGTTCCACTTTGAAAATACAAAATCATCTACTCCAACTCACCTGCTTGTTTTCCTAAAGTTGGTTTCCACTGGTATAAGAGCCACAGCACAACTCTTGGACGCATGCCTGCAAGTACTCCCACGATAGCCAGCCCACTGACACGCAGCAGCTCAAGTCTCCACTTTATTTATTAATTTATTTTTGCTATATTTAAAATCACCTAAAATCTACTCTCTGAGAAAACTTCTAGGACACATAACAAAATTCTTAACTATTGTTCTCATGCTGTAATTTACTTTTTAATTAAAAATTTACCTTTAATTTTCAAATAAAAATAGTATTTTGAGGGTATATGGCAAGTTGGTGTGTGTGTGTGTGTGTGTGTGTGTGTATAGCTGTATATATACATATGCATGTGCACATAGACTTAAGCAACAATTGAGTTAATTATCGTATTCCTCACCTTAGACAAAGTAATTACACCTTTGTAGAGAGAATATTTAGTGTCCCACTAGCGATGTTCAGCAGTGCAGTCTGTTACCCTCAGCTCCAGCTGCCGTACCTTCCTGCCATAGCCTCTCAGGACTCACCGAGTCTAATAGGAGCTTGGACCTTGAGGCTCTGGAGCAGGGTCCAGGGCTCTAGAGCTTCTCACAGCCTGCAGCCCTGTCTGACCCTGCCCCTCTCCATCCTGCAATGTTCCCCTTGTCCTGCTTCTGTGGGTTCATCTTATTTCTGATGCCACAGATCCAGAGAACATGAGGATCAAGATCAAGAGCTAGGAATGTCCTCAGCACAGAGAGCACGGGCAGGATGCAGGAGCCCATGCACACGAGGATTAAGATCCCTGGACGCTCTTCACTAAGCATTTTCTCTGCTGTCTCACTGCACTGAGAATTGCTGACACTCATAGATATGCATGTCACTGAGTACTCCCAGTCACTTAGCACAATGAGTCTAGGGATTTGCAGCTGAGAAGATGAGAAAGTAACCAGGAGGCCGCAGAGAGGCAGCAGTGGCTTTGTTCTGGCCAAGGAGGGAGGAAGGCCTGGGAGACCTGGGGGGACAAATGGAGAAAGTGCCACAGGCTGAGGATGTCACATGTGAACTAGGGTGAAGAGGCTCCAGGGTGAGTGACAGGAAACACAGCAGTGACTGTGACTTTTATGGCTGCATGGTTTGGTTTATCTATGGCTAACAGATGTTGTTGACGGTTTTATGGAGTATAAAAAGACAGGCAATAAATAGTTCAAAATCTGCTCCATAAGATTAACCGTAAAATAACTGATGTGGAGAAATTTGACTCAGGCCTTACTGGGTACTCTGCCAAGGCAGTGAAGGAAGCAGCTTAGCACACAGAGCCTGCCTCCTGTCTGCTGCGCTCCTCCTCTCCTGAGGGTCTTGAGGACCACTAGGAGCCATGCAGGCTTCAGGCCAGCTCTTCTCAGCTCCCTCCCCAGCAAGGCCTCATCCCTCCACACTTTCCAGGGTATGACTTTCCCTAACTGCTAATCATTCCTTTGTAAATCTGATTTTCTCAGTATCAACGTTCAAAGTAGCTTTCCCTGGGAAGAGCAAAGGGCTTGAAGTACATTAATATTCTGTTTTCCAATTCAGGAGAAAACTAACTTCTTCACAACTCCAAGTTCCCCTTGCTTCTTAAGAAGCTGGGGAGGTTAGAGCAGGAAGCAGAGCACATGGGGAGGGCAGGAAAGGGTTTCTCCTCTGGGCAGACTGGTGTTGAGAAGAGCGGCTTTCCCATTAGCAAAGGTCATGGTGAGTGCAGACTGAAAGAAGACGGGCGTCTCCTCCAGCTCAGTGCCAGAGGCCCCTTCTCCGGGGGCAGAGGGGCAGGTAGCCATCCCCAGAGCAGAGAATGCCTCCAGCTGGCTAAAACTTCTGAAAAATTGAGATGTCAGCATCAGCCTCTGACCAGGAAAAAAATGGGAGAAAAAAAAGGCAAATCTACACATGTTTAAGATTTGCTAAGGGCCAGCCAAATAGCTCAGTGGATTAAAGCACCTGCAAGCAGATGGAGGGCCAGGAGGTTCAATCCCCCGACCTGCAGTGCCAGCACTGAGGGGGCAATTGATACTGGGCATGGTGGTGCACACCTGGAATCCCAGCTCTTGGGAGGCTGTGAGCAGGCAGATCACCACAAGTCCGATCTAGTAGCGAGACCCTGAACACCTGTAGACCCTAAAATACAGGGAAAAAAATTTCCACACTGAGACAGCATGCCTCTGTGGAAGCATGACGCAACTGAAGATCCGGCTGTCCCATGCAGGCCCTGGGCCACCTCACCATTCCTCCTGCAGGGTGTACAGCATAAGGTCATTTTTATCGGACACATTTAACACTGGCTTGTTTCACATGACAGCAGTGCTGATTTCTGTCTGCATCAAGATTAGGTCTTTGATAATGTGGTAGGTACTTTCATGTCCCAGGGATAGAGCATGAAAAGCAGAGCAGGGAGAAGGGCTATCCAGGAAGTGTGCTCTCATCCCTGAGCCAGAAGGCAGTCAGCAAGGGGGACCTGCTCCCAGGTTGCCGCAGGGCCCTTTGCACTGCCCCCAAATGCCTGCAAGCATGAGGCCCCTCCTAGCACCACATTCAGCTCCTGAACCTCCATGTGCATGAGCACAGTGCCCAGGATACAGTCGCCTTCCAGATAACAGAGCTGGAGGCCCTGGAAATCTGAGCACAGTCTGGTCCTCATGTACTTCATAATTTGCTTTTCCATGTGAAGTACGCTGTATATTTGGCACCCCAAGAGATCATTTTTCCTGCTCTTCTGATGCATCTTGTGAGATTCTTCCATTCAGAATTCTGCAGGAGGCAATTACAGGTGAGGGTAGTGGATCCTCTGTGGTCAGGTAGCATCTAGCAATGAACCCTCTGGCTCTCAAGCTGGCTGCTGATTCCTAAGACAGGAACTGACACATCACTCTTGGTCTGTGGAATACTGTAGGAGGTTCTTTTTTTCTTTTTTATAGGCCCTTCCTTGAGTTTTCTTTTCTTTTTTTTTTTTTCCATTTATTTTTATTTTATTAAAATACAAATGTCAATCAGACAGTTTCAAGACACCTTAACCATACAGAGTTGATGAATTAATACATTGCAAACTGTTTTCATAACGTTTTGGTATTGTACAAGGTGCATACATGATATTATATTTACAGATATTATTTTAGCAGATATCTCTTATCAGTGAATTAAGAGTGTAGTTGCTTACTTATCTTTTTTTCCAGCCAAATAGTTCAATGGATTAAAGTGCCTGCAAGCAGGCTCAGGGCCTAAGGTTCAATCCCTGTGCCTCCAGTGCTGGCCCTGCCCTCAGGGCATGCTGTATGGCAATTGAGACTGAAAGTAAGAAAAGAAGAAAAGAAAAGCCTACCTTTGGGCCGGCCAAATAGCACAGTGGATTAAAGTGCCTGCAAGCAGGCTCAGGGTCCAGGGTTTGATCCCCAGGTCTGCAGTGCCAGCCTTGCACCTGGGGTGCCCTGAGACTGTAATCTCAGCTCTTGGGAAGCTGTAAACAGGTGGATCATCACAAGTCCAGTCTAGTAGTGAGATCCTGACACCCTGTAGAACTTTCCCTAAAAAAAAAATCTCATTTTTTACTGTAGGAGGTTCTTAATAGAAATATGGGAATTTGATGACTTAGGCTCCTGGACCGCCTCCCGTAGGCCCTGCCATCCCGGCAAGCAGACGCCAGCCCTGGGCAGCTCTGGGACTTTTCAGGTCCACCTCTGGGCAGTTCCCTAAAGGAGCAGCAGCCCTGGCTTCTGAGGGCTGGGGCTGCAGAAGCACCCCTAGCCGCTGGTCTGCCCTGCCCAGTCAGGGAATTGCTGAAAGTGATGACAGTGTCCTGCCTCTGTAAAGGAGGAATCACACTTTGAGATGTGCTTTTTTTTTTTAATTTAATAGAAGTATAGACAATTTATTTATAAGTAGTAGGCTCGTCTAATCAAGAAAAACTTTAATTTCACTGTTAAAAAATGTGCAAATAAATTCCTGTTGATTGTATACTTCTATTTTTTTTTTTTTTTTTTTTTTTGTCTTTTTGAGACAGGGTCTCACTGTGCAGTTCAGGCTGGCCTTAAGCTCACTTTGTAGCTCAGGCTGGTCTCGAACTCACAACAATCCTCCTGCCTCAGCCTCCCTAGTGCTGGGATTACAGGCCTGCGCCACCACGCCCGGCTTGTATACTTCTATTAACTATATTTTAAAAGCCACAATGCTATGATTTTATTCCAGAGACTTACCCACGAATTTTAAGGATTTTTTTTTATATAAAAGGAAGCTATGTGTTTAGAGCTAAGTAGTTTTCATTGATTTTGCCAATACATAGTAATGTAATTAGCATCACTGAATACGGAGCATGCGTACATTTGAAAGCTATGAAAATAAATAAAGCCACCTGACCTTAGAGCGCTTCAGGCCCACATTGCAGTCTACAGCAATGCAGGTGCTTGGGAACCACCTTACACGGTTTTAATCAAATTACCTTGATGCATTCTCTTGCAGCCTCTTTCAGGAAAAGTGATCCTGGGAAACATTTGTTTAAGAAAGAGCTCAGCAGCACCACAGGGTAGAATCTGCTTCCCAGCCCAGCTCCTACCCTGAGGTCTGCGTGGGAGAGCTTGGGGGCCCGGCCACAGGCGCACCCTCCTCCCGGAGTCTGTCGGGCTGTGAACTGGCACCAGGCAGGAGCTCAGACGCTGCTTCGCGCAGTGTTTCACAGGGAGCCATGGAGTGGCTTTTACTGTCTCCGCAGCTCACTTCTAAGAGATAAAATGATGCTGGAGAGATGAGAGACAGAAGCCTGCTTTCCTGGACGAGGAACGAAAAACAGAGCCAGTGCGGACGAAAATGGGCCCAGCACCTTCGCAAGCAGGATGCCAGGCAGTCAGTTCCTGGAGGGGGCGCCCTGACTTCTCTTCCACCCCTCTCCTGGGACCTCACCAACTGGTGAGGTGTGAGTTTAGGGTTTGGTGAATGCTGGAAGGGTGTAAACAGCAATTTGTTTACAGCAATTAGTCATGCACACCCCTCTGGGCCTGCTTTCAGCCCTGGGAAGTGTGAGGGGTTTCCGAGGCCAGAGCAAACTGAGCTCCTGCATGTGTATTAATCCCTCTTCTTGCCGCTTCTTTGGGCTCAACAGATTTCACACAAAGCAATGGTTCATTCCTTATCACTGCAGTGAGCTAGAAGCTAAACTACAAGATTTTCTGTAGAAGTGAGGGTTTTTCCTTCATAATATACATAAATTAACTGAAAATTAATACATTAAAATAATTCCTGTGGTACCAAGTTATATTATTTAATTTCTTACATTACTTAATTCTTATATGAACAGTTAAAGGTAAACAGACAAAGAAAATGAGAGACGTGCACAGATGCACACTAGGCACACACACACACACAGGTGTGTGGTGTGCATTTGTAGTGGGTGATACAATGCAGCCTTTTAAAAACAAGGGGGATTCTGCTATTTGCAACACCCTGTGTCAGCCTGTAGAACATTATGCTACCTAAACAAATAAAAAGCACAGATGCTATGACTTTGCCTGCACAGGCCATTTTGAACAGTTAAACACATAGGAGCGAAGAGCAGATGGTGGTTTCAAGAGTTGGAAATTTGAATAAATTGGTTAGTTCCAGGAAGCCAGGATCAAAGAGCTCAGGAAGCCTGCATGTAGTGTGTGGGCTATGATTAATAAATGTGTACTCTGGGCTGAAACATTTCTCAGAAGACCAAAGATATTTTTGCCACATGAAAAGTAGCACTATGTGGGGGCTGGAGACAACTCAGAAGTGTAAGTGCCTGCCTGGCAGTGCAAGGACCTGGGTTACATCGCTGTGGGTACCATACCACACGTGGTGCCAGAACCCACTGTTCTGGCCACTGAAGCCAGGCGTGGAAGCGCACACCTGTAATCCCAGAGCTAGGGAGGCTGAGACAGGAGGATCACTAGAAGCCTAAGCTGTGAGGTGAGATCCTGTACCAAACAAAGAAATAAAAGATTTTTTAAAAAGAAAAAAATAAAAAACTATCCCTATGTGAAGTGATGGACACTTTAATGAGATTGGATTATTTTGCAACATGTTAATAAGTCAAGACATCATACATATAGTAAATCCTTATAATTTTTATTTCTGAGGTGAAAATGTTTAAAGCTGCAAATATAAATTATAGAATAATTTTTTATAAAACAATGACAGGAAAGGCATAAACCATCATCATTATTTGGTACTGAGAGGATTACTTCTCAATTTGTAATGCTGTTCTCAAATTCGTTGATTCTAAGTCTCTAGCCATGCAGCAGATTTTTATTTGACTAAAACTGGCAACAAGGAAGTGATCACTCAGGCTGCATCTTAGCCACACACACACCCATATACGAGCTACACACCCACCCACTTTGGGAGAGAGGGGTGAGCCAGTGGGCTGTGAATTCACCCCTTGGTTTACTGCATCTGAATGAAACAACTCAGGTACCTAAAGAGCTCATCTGCACTAGTCAGGCTCACTCTGCTTCTAGACCCAGCACCTTCAGACCTCTAAAACTTCTCTTAGGGCTGGCCCCATAGCTCAGTGGATTAAAGTGCCTGCTGCAGGGCCAGAGGTTCGATCCCTGGGCTTGCCATGCTGGCCCTGCTCCCAGAGTGTACTGAGATGGCGATTGAGACTAGGCGTGGTGGCGCATGCCTGTAATCCCAGCTCTTGGGAGGCTGTAAACAGGCGGGTCACTATGAGTACGATCTAGTAGAAAGATTCTGAACACCCTGCAGACCCTTCCCTAAAATACAAAAATAAATAAAAAACAAAATAAAAGTAAGAAAATAAAAGCATCTCTTGAGCTGGGTGCAAGTGCATGCCATTGTGCAGCCAGAGCACAGAAGTGTCTTTCCAACTGTGGTCTTGCTACAACATATAGTGACCCTGTGTCACCGTTGCTTATGTGGAAACTTCCTCACGCTTGATCTTCAGGGAAACTGCTGTGCACCACATCACCCTCCTGCAGTGTCACTTGGCTGCTTCCTTCTTTTCTTGCCTATTTTCCACTAACAGATCTGTTCAAACTCTTATATCCACAAATTGCCAAAGCCAACACAATTTATTTTTTTATGTTGCAAATCAGAAGCAATTGAAAAGAATTCCTCTCAATTTCAAATTCAAATTTTAGAAAAGCATCACCTTTTCTAAAATTATACAAAATAGAACAAACTTAGATAAATACAATTTAGGAATAGCACCAGGAGACTCTTCTGCTACAAATTCTCATCAGTAAATTGAATTTTACTCATCTTGTGACTTGGCACAGTGTGTGTATTTCACAATTGTCTTTGCTTTATTTCTACTCTTAGCGCAGACATCACCTTCAGAATGTCATCCCCAGCCTGGGGGAATTAGTAGGGGAATAGGGACACATGTATCATTGTAGTTTAGTTGACCTCTACTTAATTATTCAATGTGCTTACTTTACACAATTGATTTGCCTGTGCAGCACCTCTTCAGCAGCCCCACTGATCCTTTCTGGTTTTTTGTTTTTTGGGGGAACCAGGAATTAAACTCAGGCCTTTGTGCTTGCAGTGAAGTGCATGTTCCACTGAGCCATCTCCCTGGCACCCCGGCCCCGACCCTTTCTAAAGGCTGCAATCACACCTAGACCACCAAGCGCTATCTCCACGCATGTGAACAGTGCTGAGCCGTAATTCAGAAGCTTCTTTTCCTAGTTATTAGAATTCATAGGGACGCTACTCTGTCATTGCTTGAGCAGAAACTTTCTCACAGTTAATCTTTAGGGAGATTGACCTTGATACACCCTCCCTGACTGCAGTTTGTTCTCTTCTTTTGTTCTTGTCTGTGTTTCCCAGGAACAGACTTGCTTGGAGAATTCTTTTAATTTTTTATGACCACACCATATTACCAGCCCATCCAAAGTCTGTCTTTGAGGTAAAGGTAGCATTTGGACCAAACAAAACTGAGAAAGAACGAATGAACTAAACATCAGCAGGATCAGGTATTAAATTTAGTAAAATGCGGGTGATTTCCCAAGGGCTGTACCAGAGATGATGACCCAGCAATGACAGGGATCCGTCTGGCGTCTATCTTGAGAGGTCAGAAAAGGGGCAAACAATGGGACCTGAGAAGTGGATGGCTGCATGTCTGCAGGGATTCTTCATCCGGAGTGGCTAACGCGGAGCACAAGGCTCAGATGAAACAGATGAAGGCCTACAGGGATTCTTTATAAGACAACCCTTTAATCAGATCAGTACTGACTTATACTAAGGCAAGTCTGCAAATTCAAATGTCCACTACATTGTGCTATTTAAGAGTCATTTTTCCTAGCACAAGATTATTTTCAACAGCAACAAATGGAGTCCTTTTATGGTATGTGTGCTAGGCATCGATTATGTAATCCCTTCTGCAATCTCATAAAATATTGCTGTATTTATTTATTTATTTTTGTTTGTTTGTTTCCCCTGCAAGCCACATGGAAAAATTTTGCTTGAGTGACAAAATGACCAAGTGGCCATGATTTAAGAATAGTCTAGCCATCAAATCCACATTGAATAAAGTAGGTTCTAATGTTTAGCAAAATTGTTATGAGTGAGGACTTTAGTCAGGGCTCCTGACTCTAATCCAGTGTTTTTTTTCCAAGGAAACATTTCCTTGGGGTCATCCTCCAGACTGCGCAGTGAGCCTGTAGAACAGCTATGGTGGCAATGTGTGATTTCATTTGGAAGATGGAAATGCTTCGATCACCCGAGTGACAGTGTTGGTTTCAGCAAAAGCCACTCCTGGGAAGCAGTTGACCACAGGTTGCTGTTAGCACAGGGGCACTCTGTAGAAACGGTACATGATTTAGGTACTGCAGTTCCTTATTCAGCATTGATGTTAGCTGCATTTTGCTTTTATGACAGTGCATATAAAATCATAATGACATTGAAGATCTATATTGTTAGTTGCAAACAGCTTTAGCAACAAAGGTCTTCACAAGAAATCCCTCAGTGATAGGAGCTGTCATTTCTGCTCTAACAGAGACGTGTAGTAGGATAAGTGGACCCTTCAAATACTTGGGACTTACATTTGACTACTATGTAGATAGAGCCTCAACTTAGGAAAAAGCACTCTTTTATGAAAAAAAAAAAATTGCCAGTAGAATCTTTATTTTCCTCACGTAATACTGAACACCATGTTATTCCACAATGTCCATGTGCAGGAGGATGGGCACTTCGCAGGAGATGCAAGCAACAACAGAAGGTCCGCACAAGGGGAAAATGCTGCAGAACTGAGGCACCACTGAGGCAAGAAATCCTACTGTCCAGGCCCCTGTGGCCAGCGCCACACACACAGACCAGCTCCTGAGAACCCGGTACCGCACAGGTGGCAGGTGGCTGCACAGTGGTCCGCAGCCATCAGTGCCAGCAGGAAGCACTCGGTGGCCTCCAGGAACAGGGTGCTGTAGGCCTAAGTGAGGCTGCGATCGACCTTCCTGCTGGCCAGAAGGTTGAACAGCACCTCGGGAGCCACAGCGGTTCTGAAGAGCACACGGAGGAAAGCCAGCTGGCAGAGGAAGAAGCGCGTGGGGGTCTCAGAGAGGAGGCCAGTGCCACCGGAGGGACGGCCGCGGTGTTGGCCGCACGAGTCCTTAGGTAGCTGGCGGAGAGCAGGAAGAAGAGTGCGCTTGGCGCGCGGGCGGGTGGAGAAGCCCAGGGGACCAGCTCAAGTGGGCACTGCAGTCCCCAGGCCGCGTCTTCCGGCGGGATTTTGGCCTTCCGTGCTGAGCGCTGTCCTCATTTCATGACACTAAGCGCACGCATTGGCAAGGCAGAGGTAGTAACCTGGGGTGGAGAGAGGGAAAGGCGTGGCTCAAATAGCTCTCATTTCCAGTGGCGCCAAAAACCTAAATCTGTGTAGTTTTCATTAAGCAAAGTTTGCGAAATTCCTGATTCCTAAGGAAAATAAATTTTCATCTCATATAAGTGGAGTAATAAAGGTAGCCTAGTTATTTTGAATATTCTAATTATCTTAGTAGTAGTAAAAATACTGTAGTTAAGCCTCCCCAAATAGAGTTCTCAGGCTTACGCTCTAACAATATACACGTTGGAACCCAGGCTTCCTGATCACTCTTGGCGCAGGATGAATAATCTTCACGAAATGCTAGACACTGATATTTAAGAACATGTAAAGTGAGCTCCAGGCCTTGCGGAGAGGGCTGCTCTCGCAGCACCTGCCACCACACTCTCCAGCACAGGGGCACTGCTCCAAGGAAACCCGAGGGGCGCTGCATGGCCTGCTCTTTTCTGTTTTCAGGGTGCTGAAGGCTCAGGCCAGCCCAGCCGGCGTGCTGGACAGTGACCTGCAGAGAGCAGATCCCGAGCCCTGATTTGAAGAATATCGTGGACACAGAAGTGCAGAATCAAAGCCTGGAGTCTCCTGGCCCCACAGACTCAGCCCTCTGGCACCCCACCACCTCCCCTCCTCTGCAGACTCCCATTCTGGGCTTCTCCCTTTGTCTTTGTTACACTCATTTTCTTTCTGTCACTCCCTTGAGTCTATGCTGTATTCCTTTCTAGGTTTCCTGTCTACTCTCTCATCATCTGAGTCCCATTTGCACAGCTTGAGTAGCTCAATGAGAAGCTGCCTGATGCAGCTACAAGTAGTGGAATGTGGAAAGACAGAGAGAGAGAGAAAGAGAGAGAGAGCCACTTGGCAAGGGAGGGGGGAGAGTAAGAAAGGGAGGGAGGGACAGAGAGAGGGAAGGAGAAAGAGACAGAACAGAGAGCTGGCAGGAAAGAGAAAGAGAAAGAAAGAGAAATGGGGGAGGATGGCAGGTAAAGAGGGTGGGAGATAGACAAGCAAAGAGACAGAAACCCACAGGCAGGGCTGTATCCAGGGCCAGGAGCAGGCCCACATGCGCAGTCTTCTGACATCAGGAGGCCTGATATCCCATCACCCACCGCCAGTTGGCACAGACAGGCAATACATAACTTTCTGGAAGAAGCTCTGAATTTGAAATCTTCCCCTAGGAAGGAGATGGCAGGAGCTTCTGGCCTTCTTCCAACTCTAGAGCTCATCATAGTGAACTACTCAGAATTTGTTTTACTTAACAGTGTTTTCCTCTGATTTCTGGGATTTCTATTGAAAAGAACAGGAGAGCCTGGGGTGGCAGCATAGAGCAGTCACTTCAGCACTCAGGGAGGGAGGCTGAGGCAAGAGGATGGAAACCTCAGGCCTATCTTGGGCAGCTACGAGATCCTGCCGCACAAGAGGCTGGCGTGGAAAAGCCATGGGTTCCCTCCCGGTACCAGAAGGAAAACAAACCAAGAGGAGAACTGTGGCTACCAATCTGTGTGCTTAGCTCTGTGGGCCTGATTTCCCATGAGTCACTTCAGGGTGGAGGCTGCTCACAGTCCGAGATCTTCTCCTTCTAGTTCCAACTTATAGTGCATTTGTAGAGGTGAAGTGAGTGCACAGTAAACCAGTCACTTCCACGTTTGACAGATCCCATTACCAGAGGCAAAATTTTAGTTAGATCCCAGAGGGGACCAGTTGACTTGATGTAAAGGACAACAGCAAATTAATCGTCATTCCACTTTCTGCTAGTGGCAGGCAGCTCATTAATATAACTCCTAACTTCTTTATGGCTGAATACGTTACCCCACTACTTCTCTGAGAGGCACATCTCAAGTTGGAAGTGTATAAAATTTAAAGGTAATATGCAAATGACATTAGTTTTTAACATATGCAACTTTCATGCACTGAAATTGTGCATATCCTAGGTGAATTCAATAATGTTATACAGCATAACCAACAATTGCTTACTATAGCAATTGCATGACATAACAATTACATACTATAAGTACTAGAAATGCCAATGTCTGTGTACATTGCTCAAATGTGGGTAAACCTTGTGATGAGGCTTTAAAAAGATTTATGCATGGGAAGCAGGAAATTCCTCGTTTAGGCAAATTGGATAAGAGCAGCGCTCTGCCTCCACCCATCACTCTTAAGAAATCGGAATCACATATGGGAGAACTGAGTCATTAACACCTGACTACTGGTTAAGCTTCAGAAGTGTTCATTCTAGTAGAAGCTCGTTCTAGGATTCATCGGACATCACAAGATAGAAATAAACTTGGAGGGTGAGTGCAAAAGCAAGCTACAAATTTGAAGGTGATTTGGAGGAAATTATACATTAAAAAATTAATGACATAATTTTACAAGAAAGGAAAACACAGTAGTAGATTTTTAAATCATATGCACCTTGTACAATACCAAAACATTATGAAAACAGTTTGCAATGTATTATTTCATCGACTCTGTATGGTTATGGTGTTTTGAAACTGTCTGATTGACATTTGTATTTCAATAAAATAAAAATAAATGGAAAAAAAAAAAAAAAAAAAAAAGATAGTAAGAAATTTAAAAAAGGACCTTGTGAAAAAATAAGTGCAAATAAGAATGGACAAAATTTTTCAAAAATAATACTTAGGGCTGGGGAGACAGCTCAGCAGTCTTTGAACCTGCCTGGCGAGCACATGGACCCAGGTTCTATCCCCGGTACTGCATACCATGGAGGCCCAGCACCCTGGGTGCGCCAGTTGGCCACTAGATCTGGTGGTGGCAGTGCTTGTAATCCCAGAGCTGAGGAGGTTGAGACAGGAGGGCCACTGTGAGGGCCACTGTGAGAGCCAGCTGCTTAGGGAGACCCTGCACCAGAGAAATTTTAAAACAATTTATATGATAAAAAGCCCATATATTAAAATGTGAATGGATGAGATTCATTTACAATTATTATCTGATTAAAAGTAAAAGGATATCTTATTATATTTAACTTATAAGGAATACAATAATAAAATTCATGATGATTGGCCAGGGAGATAGCTCAGTAGAATAAGAATAAGTGCTTGCCTGGCAAGCGCAAGGTCCTGAGTTCAATCCCCAGTACCACAAAAAAAAGCATGATGAAGTCAGAAATAATATGATTATGTCAAGAAATAAATAATAAAAGCAAGCATTACACATAAAGAGAAAGCAAATTAAAATTTATAATGGAATAAGATTTGACAAAAGGCTTGGAAAGCCATTCAGTGTTGCAGAATAAAATCGTTGCAGGCACGAGCAAACCTGATTTGGGACAAGGAAGATTCCCTCGTGCTTGCCTGGGCGGGTACTACAGAGCAGGGAGCCCTGAAACAGCAACAGTAACTGACGCGCTTCCCGTATTTTCTGATGAAGAGGACAAAACATGTTATGAAGATGACAATATTAATATTATTATTAAGGTCCAGAATTTAAATTTGGAGATCTACTAAAAAATAGACAACTGATCTAAATAGATGCTGCTCACAGAGGAGCACAGGCATCCAGCAGGCACACGGAAAGCATGGCACCGCTGGCCCTTAGGGAAATGCAAATCAAATGAAGCAGATTTTGTTTCCCAGAAAGAATGTGGTCATGAGGAAGTAAAAAAAAAAAAGTGGTGAATTTGTGGGGAGAAGGTTACAGTGTCGGCCAGACTGAACCAGCACAGCTATCATGAAACTCACATGGAGATGCCTCAGAAACGTAATGATACGAGCTCCACTGGACCAGCTGCATTTCTGTGGGTGTAACCGAGAGTCAGATCCGCCATGCTGCCCTCATGCATGTGTGTTCTTCTTTGGTGCAGCGTAACTCTTGATGACTGTCTCCTTACTCTTTTCTCATTGCTGGGACAAATACCCAACACCCAAAATGAAGGAACGGAAAGTTTATTTAGCTCACAGTGAGTGGAGGTTCAGTCCGTACTCAGCTGACTCCAAGGCAGAGCCGCACATGGCAGAGGGCAGCAGTTCAGAGAGGTGGAAGGCAGCAAAACAGCAAGGACAAAGGGAACAACAGCAGCAATGCAACAGAGAGCGAGTCTGTCTGTCTCTCATATGTTACATTCAGGCTCTCCACCCCAGGCTGGGGGTAGCACTCACACCCACAATCCCAGCCTTGGATCCTGAATTAATTGCAAACTGTAGAGCTGCACCTCAAAACCTTCATGAGGCTTTGGGGAACAAATGCACACAAACCACAACAACGCATCATCTTGCAAATTCTCTGTAGGAGACATCCATGACAGATGAGAGGATACACGTGGGAGTGCGTATGCAAGAGTGCTCCTCAGCCAGAAAGGATGATCTGACTCCTGCGTAGGAAGCTGATGCTCCCTGAGCCCATAATGCTGCATGCAATAAATCAGGCCCAGAAGACTGAAGGCCACATGGGTTTTCTTATATTAGAGCCAGAAGTATAAATAGTTTAAAGAGCAAATTGGAAGCCAGACAGCAGGGAGGTAGGCATGAAGAGGCTGGGAAGGGCTGGAGGAAGATGGGGCGCAAGGGTTAGGAGGAGGAAGGTCAGGCTGTGCTCCTCCTGTGTTCCGGCCCTCTTTGGTGAGTCTACCTATTCTACATTACAACCATGGACATACTGATAAAAAATTTAAAGCTTTATGAATATATATATATATATATATATATATATATATATATATATATATATATACACACACACACCTTAGGGCAAAGAAATAGAACTTTTGATATGTACAAAATCTGTTAATGTATAACATTTGACTTCTAATCAGAGGAAAGCATGCAATTCTAAGCCAGTCTTAGCTGTCTTCTCCCTGCAAGTCCACAAGGCCCAGCCCCCACACCTTCTTTTGTGTGTGTGTGTGTGTGTGTGTGTGTGTGTGTGTGTGTGTGTGTGTGGAACTGGGGATTGAACTCCTACAACTTAAAGAAGCAAAGGTTCACTTCATTTGGGTCACTATTGGCAGAGGTGGCAGTCCCGGGCTCGCTGGCTCCCAGGCAGGGCAGCACGGCCCAGGCCTGTCTCAGAGGAGCTCATCCATTGCATAGCAGCAGGAAACGGGCCAATCCAGGGAAGCAGAGAGGGAGTGAAGCAGAAATCCTGGCCTAACTGATACCAGTCTGTTCAGTAAAGCCGCAGACCTTCTGTTCTCTCCCCCAACTCAGCTAGATCACGTGGTTTGTCCTCAGCTGGAAACTTCCATGACTGTGCTAAGCACAACGTGGCTGTACACAGCTCTGCTCGCCACCTGACACCCATTGCACCACGGTTTTAGCTTGAGCTTCCCTGATTTTGTAAGTTCTTGCCACTCTAAAAAGAAGGCAAGTGCCCTGTAGTGAGTCTTCGACTTCCCAGATGACTCCGCTGAGGTCTGTCGGCACTAATCAAATTGCCTTTCTTCTCCTCAGCTCTTGTTGACCCAGTTTTTCCCAAAACAAGAGACCCTTCCAAACCGTGTGTTCCACCAGGCTTTGCCTCCCAGCCTGACACCCAGCTGTATACTCATTTGTGGGCGAATCCAGTGTCACACCCAGGACTCTGTCATTCTCTCAGCCCTCTGTGGGAACACAAGGCTGTGAGTGACATCTAGACATAAGTGACATCAGCAAAAAAAAGCATCTACTTTTGAAATAGGTGAAAGTAAACGACCTATAATTTTCTGTAGTAACTAATGTAGTTTACCATTCTTCCAGCAACTAAATGTACTATTAAACTGCAGCAACGTAGGATGGATTTTTCACAATGCAATGGAGTCATTGTTAATATTATCTTATTTACTAGTGGTGGAAATTGAAAGAAATAAAAGTGGGCCCAGTAACTGAACTCCCAGAAAAGGAGACTTCATGCTGCAGCCCCTTCTCAGGAGTGGAGCTGGAGACCACACTACAGAGGAGACTAAAGCAAGGGGACATGGGAGGAAGCCATAGCCCCAGAGATGCCCCAGCTGCTAACTTGGCCTGAGCACTTCTACTGGCTGGGGCCTGGGATGACCAAGCAGACTCCAGGAAGCCGCGGAGACCGACTGAGGTTCCAGATGTGACCACCCTCCAGTGGCGGTGGTGAGGGCAGCATGCTGGTCAGAAGCCCCGCCCACCCACCTCCCATGCAGCTCTCTGGATGCCTCTGCATGGGGCACTGGGGTTTTTTCTTAAAGCACTTTCTCAGAAGAGTCCTTTTAAAATCTCTGTGTCTCTTGGGTTTATCGCTCTTAATTTCCATGAGATTCCTTGTGCATTATGCATGATTTCACCTTCTTCACATGGGTGTAAAAGGTCTTCCAGTCCAAAATAAACATTTTTAAAAGCTTTATTCCCATTTTTAGACAATTCTGCACTAAAATGGTAATTTACCGTGAAAAATGTTTTCTGCCCTATAAGGAGCTTGCCCTTTCCCCAGGGCCCAGATTCTCTTTTTCCTACCTGTCCAGCTGCTCTCTTTCACCAGCTCAGTGAGATTCGCTTCTCACCGCAGTGCTTGGGTTGGGTCTCCTCCAAGCCAATTCCAGTTATCGGCCACTCACCACAGATCCTCCACTGTTCCATCCCCAGATTCCCATGATGATGCACCCACAGATTCTCACACTGTTCACTTGCACATCTATTTCTCACTCCTGGCCTGTACCAGGTATCACCTTTTGAGCCTGTCCTTAAGCTCAACTATGATGCTTTTGAGAGTCAAGAAATTGACTTTTCAGAAAAATTAACAGATGGAGACCACTGGGAAGCAGCCCTAGGCAGGACTTGAAATAACCAAGGCTTTCCATGCTTACTTGTGCCTCTGTCCAGAGCCTAGGCCGCTCCTCTGGAGATGGGTGGCAGACTCACAGCAAGTGCAGCTCTGTGAGACCCTGGTCCTGACTGAGGCCTGTGATGATGGGCGAGGCCAGGAAGCCTCAAAGGACAAAACAAGGTCCAGCCAAGGCCACCTGGCTCCAGCCTCAAGTATACAAAGACAGCCTCAGGCCTCCCACTCTGGGTGGACTAACCTAACACTTGACCTGGAGGAGGCCTTGAGCCATTTGCCTTTCTTGAGGACTCCCTTCAACAACTAAGGGGTAGTATTAACCCAACAATTAACACTCAGATGACTGGCATATGGTGCATGTAAATGTTTGATAAGCGAGTAAATAAAAACATGAGTGAGCACAATAAGTAAGTGAAAAATGAGAAGAAAAAAATGAGACTTTTGTACTCCTTGCCCTTTACATATTAAAGGTCCTCCCAGAGGGAATTGCAACTGGTTAAAGGGCTGCTCTGTAGCAGCCTTTTAGAAGAGCAGGGGGCAGCGCTGGTGAAGACAGGGTCCGCAGCGTGGGTGTGGGCTTCGGAAGCTGAGTCGCTGAAGCAGATCTGCGGGGGCCACTCGAAGTACCGGTCCTGCAGAGCAGCACCGGAGAAGAGACGGGCGCAGGCCCGGGAGGGAATCCCACGTCCGCGCTTGGAAGGTGCTGGCTGGATTCATAGTCCCGTGCTTCTTTCCGTGCACTGTGAAGTCCATTTTTCCTTCTCAACTTGAAAAAGGTGCTCATTCCCAACCCTGGTCCGCGTGCACGTGCATGTGCAGCAGCAGAGGGTGGAGTCGCGCTGTCCTGGGTGCGCGCGGCACAGTGGGTGAGTACTGCAGCCACAGAAGGTCCCTGGTGAGCTTGGTCTGCCTGACCCCCGCCAGGCACCGGGAGGGTCACCTCCTGAGGCAGTAACAAGGACCTCAGTAGTTTGCGAGTTTAGCAATGGTAGGAAAGGTATGGATTTCGCCCTGCGGATGCACGGTTTCCACTGCAGGATAGGAAGGTGCAGTGGAGCCGACCAAGACCTCCCAGGAACGCCACCCTTCCTGCCCTCCCCTCCTTCTCCCCAGCTCAGGCGAGCTGGCGGCGGCGCTGAGGGCGGGAGCAGGGTCCAGCCAGGTGCAGGTCGGAGGAGCCCTGAGGCCGGCTTCCGCGGGTGCTCGCTAGCCGGCCTGAATCGCCTGCGGCGGCCACGGGGCCTGTGTGCGTGTCACATCGGCACCCGCGTGGCTGCGCTGCAGCGGACTTGTCCAGATGGACTAGTGTGCGTCCCGCGATCCAGGGCCCGCCCCATTGGCGACCCTGGCGGGACCCCACCTCCCTGCTCCACCCTCCGCTGGGTGCGGGCCCTGCTCTGACACAGGCAGTCCCAGGCTGCCAGCCCTGGCCTGCTCCAGACCAATGTGTGGTCCCATTCCCCTGCCCCCTGCCAGATCCGCCTCGTCGTTCCCTCCCCACCGCCTCCTCCTCCTCCTCC
>PVKA01026164.1:0-31994 GCA_004027165.1 Ctenomys sociabilis
TGCCTCAGGCCCTACTCCAGCCCAAGCCCCAACCCATACCCCTGAACCATCCCAGTCCCATACTTCTGAGAAAATCTCCTCCCATACCCCAACCCAACCCCCAGCCCAGATCCCTGCTTATACCTCAACCCACTCCAAGGGCCATGACCCAGTTCATACTTCAAACCAGGCCCAGACCCACACTCAGGGTCACATCCCTGAGCACACATCAGCCCAAGCTTCAATACGTACTCTAGCCAGTTCTCATCTAACCCATTCCTGTGCTCACACTTCAGTTTCTAACCCTCCTTCTACCCCAGCCCCTTCCTCATCTTTTGCTCCAACCACTCCTGCCATATCCTCTACTCAAGCCCCTGTACCAGTGTGTCCCTTGACTTCTACTCCTAAAGGGGCTGTCCCTGCCACCACTCCTACCCCTATCTTAACTCCTATTCCTTCTACTCTGGTTGCCTTTGGCCCTAGCCAAGTAGTCTATGATGCCCACAGGGTAAAACAGAACATCTTGCATAAGTGCAATGACCAGAACTCTGCATATCCTAGAAAGGACTTGGGTACCCTCTCTGAACCCCAAGAGAGGCAGGGCCTGGTAAGTTCTGGTACATCTGAACAGACATCAAAGCAAAATACTGGGGACAATGCTGAGCCTCCTGTAGGATCTATACTGGGCTACTTAGAGATGGGGAATATGGAATGGAAAATTTCAGATGATGCCAAAGACAAGGGCTCTCAGACTAAGACTTTCCCTTACTATAGCTTCCATCCTTGCAGTTCTGAAAGAAAAAACACAAATTCTAAGGCTCTAGTGTGCCCTAAATTCCTGATCTATACCCAGGATGATGGTGCTCCTAAACCCTGCTTTCACTCTCCGACCACTACCCAGAGCTCACTGCCCACACTTACTCCACCATGCACTCTTTCTCTGCCACTTATTTCTCCCAAATCCTTTGTCCTAACACAGTCTGCCAATCCCCAGAAACCTACCAACTCAACACAAATCCCCACCTTTGTTCCAATGTCCAATACTCCTCAATCTGTTCCCTCTTCCCATTTTCCTATCCCTCCCCAGTTCCCCATCATTTCTCAGTCCTTGACCCAACCCCAACACCCTGAACTTCATGATAACCAATGTCTTACCCAAGACTCTGGCCTCCAAAAGACTCCATGCTTTTCAAATGACTCCGGAGTTCCAAGGAACCCAGGCCTTATCCAACATCCAAGCCTCAATAAAAATGTAACTCTCCACAAAGATCCACATCTTGCTCAAAATCCAGGCCTCCACAAGTTCCCAGGCCCTATGCAAGATTCCAAAGACTGCAAAAACCTCAGCCCTTCCCAAGATACTGGTCTTCACAAGAATCCAAGCACTACTCAAGATTCTGGCTTCCAAAAGAGTTCAGGTCCTACTCAAGATACCGGTGTCTCTATCTCTAAGATCCCATGTCTTACCCAACCCTCTGGATTCCAGAAGAACATACCATTTATTCAAACTTCCAATCTTCAGAGAAATTCAGGCTTTATACAAGACTCTGGAGTCAGTAGGAGTGTTGAGCTAAACCAAGACACTGTTGCCAACAAAAGTCAAGACCTCCCCCAAGTAACTGATGTCCAAAAGAGGCCAGGCCCTTCTAAAGATTCTGGAGGTAACAGGGATATATGCAACATCAAAGATTCAGGAGCCCATGGGAACGTAGGCCTTATGCAAGATTCTAGAACACAGAATAATCCACCGTGCCTTGCCCAAGACACTGAAGTCAACAAATGTTCAGGACTTACCCAGGAATCTGGACCCCCTAGGAACCCAGATCTTGTCCAAACCTCAGGCCTCCATAAAGTCTCAGGCCTCACCCAAGATGCAGGAGACTATAAAAATATAGGCCATACCCAGGATTCTGGAGTCAACAGAATCCCATGTTTTACCCAAAATTCTGATTGCTACAGGAGTACAGCCCTTCCTCAAGCCACTGAAGTTGAAAAAATATTCAAGCTAGCCCAAAATGTTGGAGTTTGCCCGAGCACAGGACATAGCCAAGATTCTAACTTCCATAAGTATCCAGAAATTAATCAAGATCCTGGTCCACAAAAGGACCCAGAAGTTGGCCAAATCTGTAGCCCCCCCAAGATTCCAGGACTTCCCCAGAAATCTGGTCTTTGCAAAGATGCTTGTTCTATCCCAGATCCTGGCGTCCATGAGAATTCAAACCTTGCTGTAGGAACTGACTCTGCCCAAGTCTTGGATCAGCATCCTAACCCACAGCCAACACCATGCCTGATGAAATCATTTAAATATGAGACAGCTCCCCAGAAAGAGAGTGCTGAGCACCATGTATCCTGGGCTTCTGATTCAATCAAACAAAACTCCTGCCCTGCCAAGGACCATATGCTCTCCACGGACCTGCAAACCTTCTCAGAGGTACCTGTACTAATTGAGCTGCAGCCTTCTTTTCAACAGGCCGGCAGCCAAGACTGGTTATACCACCCTGTGGATATAGTTCCACCACCCTGCCAGAACTATCATCAGACATCTATGCCTCCCAAAGTCAACTGGAGGCCGCACTGCCATGAACCAGGAACCCGGACAGGGCATGTGGTCTTTGATACTCGACAGAGACAATTAGCAGTGGGTAGGGACAAATGTGAAGCTCTGTCTCCATGGCACCCACGTCGAGAGGCAACCAGCAGCTCAGGGGAAACCATCAAGGAGTGTGGATATCATAATGTAATGAGAACCTCAGACAGAGAGGGGACAAATGTGCATCAGTAATAAAGAGAAAAGAGAAAAATTTTGTGGTTTTTTTTTTTTCTAGGACATTCATCCCACACCCATCTTTCATGGTGATCACTGACACAGTGATGACAGGAGTACAGCCATGTGGTTAGTGGCTGCTGGGTTGGACAGCACAGATCCAGGATGTTTCTATCCTCATAGAAAATTATCTTGTTGGATAACAGTTCCTTAGAGTTTAATCAACTTTTCCCCTTGTCATCCATCCCCAATATTTTCAAAATACACCCAGTACTCAGAGAATGCTACTTATTTTTAGACTTTCGTACTTGGAATCAAACTCAAAATTTTAGGCTACTTTCTAGGGACAGGGTGAAATGTAGGGGATGTCTGGGCCTGGCCACCCTGGACTCTGAAAAAGAAGTCAGTTTTCAGTTATCCAGACCTGGCCTGTTGGGTCACAACTGGGTGGGTGTATGGAAACCTGCATTCTCTAGTTCTGGGCTGATTTTGGTAGGGCTATCTTTGTCAGTGACCTTTGAGGTATGGGCTTCCCATGTTGTGCTTCGGTCTCAAGAGTTTGCTCTTTTACAGGCTTCTAATTTTTTACAACATAGGCTTATCCTAGTCTGGAGACAATCTGTGGAAGAAGGAATGTGAGAAGTCCTGCTCCTGAAATGTATCGGTCTAATCTGTGAGACCGCTACCAGTCTCCTATCCTTTTGTCCCAATATCCCTGCTTACGATCAAGCTGTGTTCTGCCATTATCTGGTCCCTAGTGTTGTGACTCAAAAATCAAATGACAACGGGACAAGTCCAAAAATTTGAAGCGCTTTATTTTAGCTGGTACCCAGCAGCACCCTCTGAGTCCAAAAGACAGAGAGGAGCCCTGAGTGTAGAAATGAGTAACTATTTAAGCCTAAAAACAGCAAAGGCAGGGGAGGGGTGAGGAGATTTCTGTACTGTCAAGATAAGGCTTGGGTCACAGGGGTGAGGGAGTTGGGAGGGGTAGGCGCAGACAGAACAGGAACACGGCAAGGTTAGAAGGGCAACAAAATGGAGTCAGTTTTGTCAGGGTATAACACCTAGTAGCATTGGCTACTGAAAGCAATTTCCTGCCCTTGATTAATTTTGCATTGCACTGTCCCACCCTACCTGGGAGTTTCCTCAGGACTTGATTTTTAGTCCTGATAACTCTATACTAGTGTGTAAACTGCTGTAAAATTCTTAAGTGTTGGAGCTGGGCATGGTGGCACATGCCTGTAATCCCAGCACTCGGGAGGCTGAGGCAGGAGGATTATTGTGAGTTCGAAACCAGCCTGAGCTACAAAGTGAGCTTAAGGCCAGCCTGAACTGCATAGTGAGACCCTGTCTCAAAAAGACAAAAAAAAAAAAAAAAAGAAAGAAAGAAAGCCTTGTTCCCAACACCTGCAAGGCTCTTGGATAAACAGCACACCTTTCTAAGCCAGGCGTGGTGGCGCATGCCTGTAATCCTAGAACTCAGGAGGCTGAGGCAGGAGGACTGTACTGAGTTTGAGACCAGCCTGGGCTACAAAATGAGCTTAAGGCCAGCCTGAACTGCATAGTGAGACCCTGTCTCAAAAAGACAAAAACAAACAAACAAACAAACAAAACAAAACAAAAACAGTGCACCTTTCTAAGATACTGTCTCCTCATCCTCAAAATGAAACACGTAATTTCACGAAACAATGCTCTTATATCTAACTAGAGCTCCTCTACTCACACAATGAGTGTGTGTGTGTGTGTGTGTGTGTGTGTGTGTGTGCGTGTGTGTCTAACGGGATTGAACTCAAGCTTGCCAGGCAAGTGGTTGTTGTACTGAGCTATCTCCCCAGCACCTACTCACACATGGGATTCAGGGCTTCTATTTCTCCTCAGGCCATAGAGTGTGTCCGTTGTGGTTTGTTATTCAGACCCATCCGATTACCCCTGTATTCCAATTCTGAGGAATGTTTCTGAAGGATTGACAAGACACTAAAGAAAAGAAAAGCTGTAGAAACTACAACTTCCATCAGGCAGTACTTCAGCGGAACAGGAAAGGATGTGAGGGCGTGGCTCCAACGCTTGGGTAGCGCGGAAAACGAACTACAATTCCCAGGGTAGCGCAAGATCTCAGCAGCGTGAAAGAATCAGAGCTCTCACTGGAGGCGAGATATTCCTGGAACCACCTCTACAGCCTCCAGAAAAGGGTGTGGTCGAAATTGAGGGGCGTGGGGATATGGGCATCAGGAGGAAGTTATCTGTCGAATTTCTCTGTCCTTTCTCTTCCTGACCTTTATAATTATTCCTAAGGAGGAAGTCAGTGAACAATAAACCTGCTCCGAAAAAGAGGTAAGGATAGCCAGCAGGACGGCGATTAACTACTGCGTTCCCAACAGCTACTTTTTACCTGCTAAGTCAGGTTCACGGGGCGGAGACCTGCAAGTGAGAAAAGGACAAGGACAAGGGAGGTATTTGTTCATTTGGAGACTACACGTAGAATTTGCAGACCCATTTGTGGGACTTGCTTGGCCAAGGAAGGAGGGACGAACTGGAAGGACTTTGGCAGCAAAAGAAGCCTGTCTGGGCTCCCTTCCTTGTGTTTTGCCTGGCTAAACACTCTAGTGTAGCATGGCTTCCGCTGTCTGGGGGAGTGCCCCTTGGTGGGGCCCGCCGCCGCCAGCCCCTGCCCGGCCGCTCACGGACCTCGACTTCTGCTCTGGGGCACAGCTGCAAGAACTGACCCAGCTGATTCAGGAGCTCGGGGTGCAGGAGAGCTGGAATGACGGGCCGCAGCCGGGAGCAGACCTCCTCCGGGCAAAGGATTTCGTCTTCTCGTTGCTTGGTAAGTAAGCGTTCCTCCCTGTAGGAACTTGAAGAACTCAGTAGTCATTCCGCGCCCCAACATTGGACGATATCCTCACGATCACTTTTTTCCCCTTAGGTCTAGTTCACCGCCAAGACCCCCGTTTTCCTCCCCAGGCAGAACTTCTGCTACTTCGTGGTGGGGTTCGCGAAGGCTCCCTGGATCTGGGGCATACACCCTTAGGTCCCTACGCCCGCGGACCTCATTACGACGCCGGCTTCACTCTCCTAGTCCCGATATTTTCCCTGGATGGCACTGGGTCAGAGCTGCAACTGGATCAAGAATCCTGTTACGCATGGCTCCGCCTCCCAGAGCTGGTTCTCAGAACCTCTGTGCGGGAAGCGTGGCAGGATTGCCTGGGACCCCCAGTCCCTGGAGCACGTGGTTTGATTCACCAAAGGGAAAACGAAGAAAACCCCAAGGACAAGCAAAGCTCGGTGGTCCAGCCGCACAGTTACATCACTGAGTCTGATCTGAACATATTTTTAGAAAAATCACCTATTGACCTTTCAGAGCTGGAGTCATCTCAGCATGACGTCACCCATTTTGCTCCTTCCGAATCTTTGCAAGAACTGAGTACTGACATCACTCAGGCAACCGTCGAGGGTCCAGTTCCACAGCCATCTGAGGTTCAGGAGGCGTGGCCTACGTTGTGTCCAGTCCTAGTGGCGACCTGGTTCTTTGATACTCTGGCCACAGTTGCCGAATCCCTTGTCCCTATCCCGGGGGCTCCGCGCTTGGTGCATGCAGCACGCCACTCCGGCTTCACCACGATTCTCCTAGCAACGCCAGGACCCCCGCGGCGCCTACTACTCTTCGATTTGATCCCGGTGGTGTCCGTGGCAGGCTGGCCAAAGGGAGCACGGGGCCACTCATGGGCAGGACCTCTGGCCTCCGAGTCAGCTTCCTTCTACCTGGTACCGGGAGGCGGCACAAAGAGGCAGGACGCCTCAGGCTGGCAGCTCTGCTTTGCCCGCCAGGAGCTGGCGCTCAAGACACGCATACCCGCGCCGCTACTGCAGGCGCACGCGGCTGCCCAGGCTCTACTGCGCCCGCTAGTGGCCGGGACGCAGACCGCGGCGCCCTACCTTCTGAGAACGCTACTGTACTGGGCTTGCGAGCGGCTGCCGGCGCTCTACCTGGCGCGGCCAGAAAATACGGGCGCCTGCTGCCTCGGGCTACTGGATGAGCTGGGCCGCGTGCTCGAGGCCGGGACATTGCCTCATTATTTTCTGAGTGACCGCAAGCTCTGTGTGGGGGAAAATTCTGGTACCCTCCTGCGGGCGTTGGTCCAGCTCCGCGGGGACCCTGCTCGGGCCCTGCGTACAGCGGTGGAGGAAGCCAAGGTTGCCCGCAAAGGGGGTGGCTTGGCAGGCGTGGGGGGTGGGGCCCATTAAAGACTCTACCCCCGCGTGTAAAGTCCTTCTCTTAGCGTGCACAGCCCTGGAGAGGACTGCTGGCCCTTTGCGTGCCCCGACCCAGAGACTTTTGCAAGGCCTTCTACATGTCATTTCCTCATCCCATCCCGGCGCAGGTGGTCCCTTTCTCCAAATCTGGACAGCACCCTTCCTGCCCTAGTACAGCCTACGGCAACTACTTCTCCCCAGTTCTTTTTCTTCTTCTTAGAAGCCAGTAGAGATGGAAGGAGTATATTTGCTGACTAAATGTGCAAAGGAAAGTATGGAAACTGGAGGCTGATAAATGTGGCACATAAAAGCTGAGATATTAAGGAGGCTGGATTTCGCCCCAGGCTGGATCTTACCACTCCCACCCTCTCTTCTCTCCATTCTGCCCACTTTGTTCAGGTAGTTGTCTTTAGTTGCTTTCCAGTCAGCCTCTGCTTTCTCCCGCCATCCACCATTCCATCTTAAGTCCACTCCACCACACCCCCCGCACTCAGGATTTCTTGTCTCTCCTCTTAACTCTTGAGATGTGTGGCATGCCCTCCGTTCCACCTACCCATGACAATCTCCAGTCTGTCTGTGAGAAACCCCAGTGTTCTGCCTGCCCAGCCTAACTCCCCCCTTTCCCAGCGTCTCCGCCCCCTGCCCCGCCCCCGGCTCTTCACCGAGGCTGAGCTGTTGTCGCCGCTACTGCTGCCGCCGCTGCCTCCGCCGCCGCCGCCGCCGCTGCTGCCACCGCCGCCGCCTCAGCTTCCTACAGCCACCCGCGCCGCTCTGCTTAGTCCAGCCGCCAGGCCCAGTCCTCAGACTTTGGGACCTGGGCGCTTTGCAGAGACCCTCATTCCTTCTTGGGGATCCGGGACCCCTAGCAGGGTGCCGGGGGAAGCTCCGGTTGCAGGGGACAGGGAGGGAGGAGCCTGGAGCCACAGCCAGCACCACCCTTCGCCCGGATCAACAGGACGGGACAGGTTGAGGGGCGTCGGGGAAGGAAAAAGGGGTGTTATAGGCAGTCTCCAGGAGTACTAGGAAGCCCTGTCGCAGGAAGAAGCTCTGATGCGCTGACTTGTTGGGAACCTGTTCACATTTGGGGACTGGTGACAACGTGGGTGCATCCTTCTTTTGGGGGCTAGTTAGATTGGAGGGTGTGAGATTTAAACAGTACCTGTCCCTGAGGAAATTTAAGGGGGAACCAAGAAAAAAAACAAATCGAAAACTAATGTTATTTATTTGAAGGAGACAGAGGGTCCTCCAGACAACCACCTGGTGTATCTACCAGAAAGGGTGGATTTGGAGGTGACTTCAAAAAGAGTGGAGGGTGACAAAGTGAGCAAAGGGTCTCTGCAGCTGGAACACTATACTTCTAGAAATGAGGGTGATGGTAAAAGAAAGCCTCCAGCTAGAGGATCTGAGAACCTCTTCTTGCTGAACCTGGACAACCCTGATACCTAGGGGGGATTTCAGTGAAAAGTGGGAAATCCTCTTTATTTAGAAGGTAGCAAAGGAAAAAGTACCAAACACTGGATTCCTCCTTGACATTGAACGGTAGCCCAGGAGTGGGGTGAATATCCCCACAGCGGAGGAGTCACATCTGGTAGACTACAAGAGTGGATTTGGCAGAAGATTTAGGGCCCCAAAGTAGGCTGGAAAGATGTCCAGGGATATTAGGGCCACATTCTAGAAATTCTGAAGTCTCAGTTTTGGGATAGAGAAAGTGGGGACAGAGCCACGGGAGGAGAGGGAAAGGGTAGTTTTTAGTAGGGAACAAAATTCGAGGGTGAGGTCAGCTGAACAGTACAAAGGCTGCTGGATCCAGTGGAGCTAGTATAGGGCCCAAAGGTGGGAGCTGGCAGCGTTGGGGGGTACCTGGACAGGCTGAGACTTATCCTCAGGTCCTGTGGGTGGGGCAATGAGTTGGGGCCAGAGCGTCAAGAGCATGGCTTGGTGAGAGGGCTTCTCTGGAGGAGCCCAGCGTGCTCCAGGCGCCTGCTGGTTTGGGGGTGTCTCCTCCCGGGGTGCCATGGCGGCGCTGGCCAGTAGCCTTATCCGGCAGAAGCGGGAGGTTCGCGAGCCCGGGGGTAGCCGGCCGGTGTCGGCCCAGCGGCGTGTATGTCCCCGCGGCACCAAGTCCCTCTGCCAGAAGCAGCTTCTCATTCTGCTGTCCAAGGTGCGCCTGTGCGGGGGGCGGCCCGCGCGGCCCGACCGCGGCCTGGGTGAGTGAGGCTGGGGCGGGGTCTCCCGACCAGAAGTCTCTGCCTGGGAAAGGTTGAAGCCAAGGACTCTGAAGAATGGAGCCTGGCTGGGGTTGGGGGTCCCCAAAAGTGGAAGGGGGTGGGCCAGAATGACAAGTCTGCTAGGCCGTGCCTCAGTTTCCCTCTTTTGTCCATATTGCCGAGTCTCCTTGCTTTCGAGGGCAAGGAGAAGGCTTGAGGGGCTGACTCTGGCGCCCAACGCCTCGCATCTCCTGCCCGCCCCCACCCCAACACGGCGGTCCCGGCGGTCCCCACCCCCACCGTCCTCCGCCTACGTGCCGGTTCTCGCGATTCTTTCAATCCTGAGCGGAGGGGCCTGGGGGTTCCGGACGCCTGGGTCACCCCGAGGGTTTCTGCAGCTCTGGGCGCCCCGCCCCCGCCCTGGTTCTCCCGCTCCTCCACGCCTTGGCTAGGTTCCTCCCGGTCGAGCTCGCCTGGCTCGAAGCCAATCTCCCCAGCTCTCCCTCGGGTGTCCTTGCAGCCACCTCGCCAGCCAGCCCCTCTGTGCGCCCTGCTCCTGTGACCTGATCTTCAAGAAGGGAGCTGGGCGTCCCTTCCCAGTACCTCCGCACGACTCCGAAATCGAGTCCCAAAGGCTAAGGAGACCTTGTGCCTGGAGAAACTCAGACACAGTTCGGGGCAGAAGCCCCGCAAGGACTTGGGGGTCGTACCACCTACAAGGGGGAACAGGGAAGTCAGCAGAGAGCAAGCAGGGGAGAGGAGAATTGTGTGCTAGCTTGTGGTCCCCGTCCAGGTACGACAGGAAGGGAGTCCCTCTGGCTTCACTCCAGCCGGCTCCCTGTTCTTCTTGGGGTAGCCCCTCTCGCCCTCCTTCCCTACAACCGGCCGGCCACAGTGGTACAGTCCGCAGCCCACCCTCTGAGTGGGACCCGGGATGCACGTGACTCAGCCTGGCTCTCCACCTCCTCGGGCCCCTCCCCCCTTTTCCTTGATTTGCTTCCGAGTGTCCCTCTCACCCCAGGCTGGGTACTTAGTGGAAGAGGAGAGGTTCAGCCTCAGCAAGAACTAGGCCCCTCGTAAGTCAGAAGACAGACAAGACAGATAGACAGACAGACAGATGGTTCAGTGTCAGACAGGCCGGCGCTGGGCCAGAGCGAGGCCGGAGCCAAGCGAGCGGCAGCCGCAGCAGCAGGTGCTGAGTCAGCGTCAGGCCCAGGCCCAGTCCCACTCCCACTCCTGAGAGGGAGCCCCTTCTCTCTGATCACCTTGTGTTCTCCCCAACCCCATATTCGCAAACACGGTGCCCTTAGTAGTCCTTTGTGTCTTCCTCTGTTCCCCGCCTTTTGATGTATTTCTCTCCCCTTCCTCCTCTCTTTCCCCTCCCCCCTTCTGGTTAAGCTGTAGAGTAGGAATTAAGCCATTTAAATAAATTTCAATAAATTAAACCAAAAGCTGGTGATTAGAGGAAACAGAAGGAACCCAAGCCCCAGCTTTGCCAGGAGTCAAAGAGAAGTGGGAGAGAGATTGTTTCAAGGGTAACAGAGCTGAGGCCCTGGGACGCACTTCTTCCCCCCCCCCCCCTTCTTTCCTGTGATCCCGCCAAGCGTAAGAATGTTTCTGGGAACAGAGATGTCATTTACAAAGATGAATGTCTCTCTCTTCAGAGCCTCAGCTCAAAGGCATCGTCACCAAACTGTTCTGCCGCCAGGGTTTCTACCTCCAGGCGAATCCCGACGGGAGCATCCAGGGCGCCCCAGAGGACACCAGCTCCTTCAGTGAGAGGGGATGGCGGCTGCTGGGCAGGGAGGGGGATGATGGGGCTAGGGGATGGCAATGTTATTCCATCTTCAGGCGCTGTTGCTTTCCGTCTGTCTCCTGGACCCCCAAGGGAAACAGTGGAACTGGGGTGGGAAGCTCAGATGGGGATGAGCTTCCTAGGCAGTGATGCCTCCTCTGTCCTCCCTCAGCCCACTTCAACCTGATCCCTGTGGGGCTCCGTGTGGTCACCATCCAGAGTGCCAAGCTGGGTCACTACATGGCCATGAATGCTGAGGGGCTGCTCTACAGCTCGGTGAGACCATGAAGCTGAGTAGCCTGGGTACTGGGGCCACCTCTAGCATAAAGCCTTCCTCAGTTACAGGCATTTTGTATCCAGGTCTTCCTCCCCTTCCATTTTTAGTTGATGATAGATCATAATGGGCCACCTCAGCTAGGGTGTGCTTCTCCTCTAGCATGTGTGCAATACATATTCCTCATACAGCTTCCCAAGTACCCTAGGCTGTTTGGATGTCCAACATTTTCAGCTTTTTAGAATCCTTACCTCTCATCCTGCATCCTCCAGACTTCGCTGTTGTTCACTTCCCCAGAGTCATTCTGGATAGGTAGTGGTGAGATTTTGGGAGTGGAGAGAAAGGTTTTATTCTAAGGTTCCCCACAAGTCTAGTTCATCACCCTCACGTTCTTGTTCTTCTTTTGCTCTCAATTCCTCCATAGATTCAAAAGTTACCCTCATCTTCACTCAAAATGCAGATTATATCCTGTCTTGTTCTTCCCAGAGGCTTCCTCCTGCCAGTAATATGTATTTCTGTCTCTATGTGTGCCTTTTTGGGTCTTTGTCTTCCCAGCCACATTTCACAGCCGAGTGTCGCTTTAAGGAGTGTGTTTTTGAGAATTACTACGTCCTGTATGCCTCTGCTCTCTATCGCCAGCGTCGTTCTGGCCGGGCCTGGTACCTAGGCCTGGACAAGGAGGGCCAGGTCATGAAGGGAAACCGAGTCAAGAAGACCAAGGCAGCTGCCCACTTTGTGCCCAAGCTCCTGGAGGGTGGGTATAGACAAAAGAAAAGATGGGCCATCTGGGAGAGTATTGACCTTGACATGGACATTTAGTAGCATAAAGCCTAGGCTGTGAGTGTTAAGAGGACATTGTTAAGACAGAACAAGACAGGAAGGCTTTGGCCTTGGGGAGGTATGTGTGGGGTCTCCTTTGGGTTGGGGTTCTCAGGGGACAAGTATAGGGGAAGACAGCCTTCTCAGAGATCTGGTTTTGCCTGAGTCTTTCTATGCCTAACTCCCTGCTCCTCTCTCTCTCCCCTTCACAGTGGCCATGTACCGGGAGCCTTCTCTCCACAGTGTCCCTGAAACCTCTCCTTCTAGTCCTCCTGCCCCCTGACATGTAGTCCTTGGACTGGAAGCTCCCTGCACTCCCTGTGAACCAGCCACCACCACAGTCCTTCTCCCAGCCCTGCTCTTACCCTTGCTGCCACATATGCCCTGAACAGCTGGGTCACCAGGTGCTCTACCCTGAGGGAGCCTTAGGGGCTGGCTGGGACTTCCAGGGCTTCTGGCACTCTTAGATCCTTGAGTCAGAGAGGGTGATATCTGAAAATAGTCCCGGCTGATCACTCTTTGTTTTCCCACACCAACATCCCTCTCTAAAGCCTTGTCCTAAGATGGCACTAGAGGTTCCAAAACTGACAGAGGTAGGGCATTTCTTCTCACTCAGCCTCTTTCTGGAGCCCTGTGCCCCTTTTCATTGCCACTGAGCCATAGATTTATAGGTCCACTGGAGCTCAGGACCAGTTTCCTTCTTTCCCTGCTCTACCTTCTGCCTTGGTCTTGGCAGATTCTGGAACACCAAAAACCCAGCAGGGCCACTTATTTACTAGGGCTCTCTGCTGGACCCTAGGCATGCTGCCAGGCTGTGTTCTGGATTCATCAAGCTTCTGTCCGTGACCCAGGTAGATCCCTGGCTTCTAAGGAGAGAGAGAGGATGGCTTACAGCCCTATTTAGTCAGCCTTGGCCTGAACTAGGGCCAGTCTCAGATTACCACTGACCAGTTTAACAGTCTTATCCCAGAGACCCCCTAATACTAAAGCATGGTGTTCTAGATCTTTATGGAGCCATAATTCCTCCTGAATCTCAGCTCTAGACCATGACCCTCAGGCTGTCTCTCTAGGGTGGATCTGAGGCCTATATAGCCATATTATTGCTCTAGAGTAAGTTTTAGACCCACACTCTCATTATCTCTAGTAATACCTATTAAGAATGAGCTCTGGAAAAGACTTAGCTCTGATTCACATAGAACTAATTAGTTCTAATTGAATCAAGAACTATCTTTTGTTTTTCCTAGGGAATTTTCTAACAATCTTATCCTTCTGTATAGAATGCTAACCTTATTTTTAAATGTAGTTTCTAGCTGCTGCAACCCAGCAGAGATCCTGTCAGAGTCTGGAGTAGGACAGAGGAATTTGGGCAGTATCCCTGGCTCATGATAGGAAAGCTGGACTGAACCTATGTCCGGGTTGGGGGACATGACACTCAGCTACCTCAGCAGGAGTTCCTTCCAGGCCCCCTTTAAAGCTGAGGTCTTTGTGCCAAGTGTGACTGGAATAAAAGGACAAATGGGAGACATCCTTAATACCCACCCCAAGTGAGAATATCCTAATTCAGCAATAAGTCCTTCCCCTCTCCCTACTTGTCAGGCCAAGTAGGGTGAGGGCCTGTTGGGCTCAAGACCTCACACATCCCCAGAGCTTCTAACTGAATAGAACTTGCTTTACCTTATAGCTTATAACCTCAGCTGGAATTTTAGTACCCAAAAAGGGCCAGACTAGGTTATTCTAAAAAAAAAAAACACAGTGAAACCGACTAGCTGGCCTGGAAAAGGTCTGAAAACCACTAGTGAACTAGGAAGGAGACTCGAATCCTGCAGACCTGGATGGGATAGACTAGGCCCTAAGGGAGAGGTTAGTGTCAAATAGGTCATCTCTCCTCAGGCTCTTTTACTTCTGGCTTGTTGCAAAGCAGGTAGAGATGCCCGCCTCACCGGCACAAACCCGCTCAGGCTCCACTCATTTCCTGGCTCTGCTCCTAGGGGACTGGTTCTCCACTTCATGCTTTCTCAATTAAAGACGATTTATACAACTGAAGGATTTGTCTGTCAGCTGTGAGCGGCGGGCGACCGCAGTTGCTGGGGGCAGGACCAAGTCGCAGAGGCGGGGCGGGTGGGCTGGCGGCTGCCCCCCGGACAACAGGTGCACATTCCCGAGCGCCTCGTCACTTCCCCTGCTCTGGCGGCCCCGGCGGCTCTCGGAGCGAACTCACCGAGCGACACGGCCAAGCCATGACCCCAGGGGCACTGCTGCTGCTTCTGGGGGTCCTGGGGACGCCGATCGCCCCAGGTAAGTCAGTTTGAGCCCTGAAGAGGCAGAAGTGGTACCGGTGGTGTCCGGGCACCACCCGGGCTTCACTTAATACTCTCCTCCCACAGGCGCCCGAGGCTCGGAAGCGGAGGGCAGACTCCGCGAGAAACTTTTCTCGGGCTATGATAGCTCGGTGCGGCCGGCGCGGGAGGTGGGAGACCGCGTTGGCGTTAGCATTGGGCTCAGTCTGGCACAACTCATCAGCCTGGTGAGGGCGCACTCTGGGGGCTGAGGTCTGCCGTGGGGCTGGGGGCGTGGCCTTGCGCAGGGCCCAGCGGACCGTCAGGCTGAGGGCGGGGCCTGGCGCAAGGTCGTGCGGAGAGTCGGAACCTTTAGCGGAGATTGGATAGAAATCAGACCAATGAACGAGTCTGTAGGCGTGGCCCAGGGCAGAGCCAGGTAGGGTGCTGCCCCCGCCGGTGGGCACTGGGCGAGATTCGGACTTTCAGGCAGGGGCGCACAAATTCTGACCGGGTGGGTCGGAACCTGGTTCTCAACCAGTAAATACACAGCGGAAAACGGAAATGCGGGGTTGGAGGGAATTATAAACTGTGGGCGAGGTGCAGGGCAGAACCAGGTTTGAGGCGGGACCGGAGGGAGAGCAGGTAAACAGAATGTGAGCGTGAACTGCGGGAAGGGTTGTTGCCGAGTTAGATGCGGCAGGGGCTTAACCCAATGCACCTTCTAGGGGTAGGGGCTTGGACCCGAATGATGGGCCTCAGAGAAAGAGGATGGAGTCTTCAGAGAGCAGCGGAACTGCCGAGGCCCTCATTTCTCTCCATCTCACTTTGCCGTTACCCTTTACCTTTTTCCTTTTTAGAACGAGAAGGATGAAGAAATGAGCACTAAGGTGTACTTAGACCTGGTATGAAGAACTGGTGGGGTGGGGAGGGGCATCCCTCTGTCTTTATAATAAACTAGGCGTGGTAACCTAGTCCTATAATCCCTGCCCTCTGGAAAGCTGAGATAGTAAAAAATTTGAGCCCAGTTTAAGCAGATTAGCTGGACTCTTGTCTTTTTGGGAATTGAACTCAGGCCTCTCCTTGCACTTGCCAGGAAAGCACTTAATCTACTGAGCCATCTCCCCAGCACCTGGACCTTGTCTACAAGATAGATAGATAGATAGATTAATCTACTGAGCCATCTCCCCAGCACCTGGACCTTGTCTACAAGATAGATAGATAGATAGACAGACAGACAGACACAGACAGATTAAAAAGATATCAGGAAACACACTGGGCGTTGTGGCTCACGCCTGTAGTCCCAGCTCTTGGGAGGCTGTAAACAGAGATCATTATGAGTCTGATCTAGTAGTGAAAACTTGAACACCCTGTAGACCTTTCCCTAAAGAAAAAAAACAAAAAACAAAAAACGAACAAACAAACAAAAAAGGCCTCAGTGTAGATCAGGGCAAAGGCCCAGGGTTCAATTTCTAGTACCAGTGTGGAGGTGGTGAGGGATTTTCTTTCTTGCAGTACCTGGGATTGAACTCAGGAGCACTTGCCAGGCAGGCACTTACTCTATGGAGCTATCTCCCCAGCCCCAGATTTTCTTTTGAGACAGGGTCTCACTATGTAATTTTTTTTTGTCTTTTTGAGACAGGGTCTCACTATGCAGTTCAGGGTGTGGCCTTAAGCTTACTTTGTAGCTCAGGCTGGTCTCAAACTCACAACAATCCTCCTGCCTCAGCCTCCTGAGTGCTGGTATTACAGCCATGTCCCATCAAGCTTGTTGAGGAAGGACATTTGTTGAGTCATGATCTCAGAAAACATGTTTATAACTGAAACAGAAGCTTCGGGAAACAATATGTATAGAAGATACTCTAATTTTTCAGTGTAATTTTTTAAAACACTGGGGTCACTAATTTGACTCATTATCCACTAAAGAGTGGAGAATAGCAGTTTGAATACCTGTTTTAGAGGCCTGCTAGTGCCACGCTCCATTTTTACAGACTAAACAGTTGGGACCCAGAGCTGGAGGGGGAGTGGGGTAAATTAGCTAATGTGGATCTCAGTGCAAAAAGGCCCCTTGACTCCACAGCCCATGTTTGTGCTGTCCCCATCTTTTGCACTCCTTTCCTGGGCCTGGAGCCTGGAACATCCCCTCAAGTGTCTGCTTTCCTAGGAATGGACTGACTACAGGCTGAGCTGGGACCCCGCGGAGCATGAGGGCATTGATGTGCTGCGAATCACGGCTGAATCTGTATGGCTTCCTGATGTGGTGCTGATGAACAAGTAGGATCTTTACCAGACTCATCATGGGTGGGGCCCCAGGATGAGATTGCGAGGGGGGCATGGTATCTGTGGGGTAGAAACTTTGGAGGAATAGTCTTGGTCTTAGGTATGAGGACCCCTTCCTTGCAGCAATGATGGAAATTTTGGCGTGGCTCTGGACATTAACGTCGTGGTGTCTTCCGACGGCTCAGTGCGCTGGCAGCCTCCAGGCCTCTATCGCAGCAGCTGCAGCATCCAGGTTCCTGAGTCCCTCTCTGAGAAGCTCAAGGAGCTCTTAGAAACCCTCTCTCTCAGACTCCTAGAGGCTCCCATCCCCCACACCATTCCATTAGCCTCATTTCTCATTTGTCCATCTCATTTTCCTTTAAGTGTCCTTTTCTCTGTATATTTTCTTTGGCATTCAGTCTTCCTCATGACCCTTTTCCATTTCTCAAATGGTATTCCCTTAATACCCCTCCCCAGATCCTCTATGACCCCTCTTCCCTGTACCCTCCCCTGGTGATCCCTATCTCCTTGGTACCCCATAACCTGTGACCTCTCTGAGGACTCCCAAATTCTCTCAGCCTTGCTCGTTCTCTGGCAACTGGAATGACTCCCTTCTCTGTCCAGGTCACTTACTTCCCCTTTGACTGGCAGAACTGCACCATGGTGTTCAGTTCCTACAGCTATGACAGCTCAGAAGTCATCCTGCAAACAGGCCTAGGTCCTGATGGGCAAGAGCGGCAGGAAATCTATATTCATGAAGGGACTTTCATTGGTGAGTGGACATAGCTTCCACATATTCTGGCTTTCTTTCCAGCAAGACGCTGATGACTGTCAATACTTTCTGAGCACAGAGAGTGAGACTTGACCAAATTTGTTAGAAATTGAGTGCCCAGCAGAGTGGGACATAGCTGGTACTGATGAGGATAGCTTGCACAATGGTGTCCCTTTCTTCCCTCCCCCAGAAAATGGCCAATGGGAGATTATCCACAAGCCCTCTCGACTAATCCAGCCTCCAGGAGACCCCAGAGGAGGGAGGGAAGGACAGCATCAGGAAGTTACCTTCTACCTCATCATCCGCCGGAAGCCTCTCTTCTACCTGGTCAATGTCATTGCCCCATGCATTCTAATTACTGTCCTGGCCATCTTTGTCTTCTACCTGCCACCAGATGCAGGTAAGGAGGAAGGGAACTCAGCCCTCCTATTAGCTCAGCCTCTACCTCTTCAGCCTTAATCTAGACAGGGTTTTCCTGTCAACCTAAGCCATCATGGATTGGACTTCAGGAACCCCATGTTTTCCCTCCCACCAAGTAGAATTAGCGTGAGGCTCTGCATCCCTTCCACTCCTGGCTTCACCCAGTGATATCAGAGCTTTTCTCTCCAGTATCCTAGCCCCTTAGCCATGGAATCTCCACTTCTATGACCAACCAGTCCAGGCTGAGCAAGCTCTCCTCTTGTCTTTTTTTTTTTTTTTTTTGGTGGAATCAGGGATTGAACTCAGGCCCTTGTGCCTGCCAGGGAAGTGCTAAGCCATCTCCTCAGCTCCTGTTGTCTTTCTTCATTGCTAGGAAGCTCCCCTTCTCCCACTCAATACCCTCTAGCGCCTTAACTTTCTGATTCTCTGGGAAGTAATTGTAAACTCTTCTCCAGGAGAAATAATGTAGTAACAAAATTATAGAAATTATAATGTAGTAGCCATGGGAAAATTTTCTAATTTCCATGTATGTCATTTTCCTAATCTTGGGACAGGGAAGAAGGCTCAGTAGAATAAACGCTTCCCTGGTAAGCACAAGGGCCTGAGTTCAATTCTCAGTTCCACCAAAAAAAAAAAAAAAAAAAAAAAAAAAAGAGTTTCCTGATCTGGAAATGGGATAATTATCAGCCCTACTGTATATGGCATTATTATGAGGATTGACTGAATAAAACTATGCCTGGTACCCAGTAAGTTCTATATAAGTGTGTTTGTTGATTTTTGCTTTTTACTATTTTTAAGCACTTGCTACAACTTACATGTTACATATATTAACTCAATTCTAATCTTTACAATAACTATTAAAGGTAAGTACTAAATTGTTAATCACATTTTATAGCACAGAATAAAAAGACTGAGGGACGATAAATTGTTGGATATCACACAGAAAGTGGCAGTGTTATTCAACCCTGGTCAGTGCCAACTTGATTCAGAGGACTGATATACCTAACTCTGGGCTTTTTGTTTCATTTTGTTTTATGTTGTGTATGTTAGTGTATGTGTTTGAGAGAGGGTGTCACTATCTAGTTCAGGCTGGCCTTGAGCTTACTACTTAGTCTATGCTAGCCTTGAATTTACAGCAGTTTTCCTACCTCAGCCTGCCAGACCAGGTTTGTATATCATTTCTTTTTCTTTCTTTCTCTCTCTCTCTCTCTTTTTTTGTATTTAGTACAGGGTCTCACTACACAGATGGGACTCATAGTGATCCTTGCTGTTTTTCAGCCTCCCAGCTACCACACCCAGTCTCAATTACCATCTCAGTGCACCTGGGGTGGGGTGGGCAATCAACCCCTGGCCCCTGTGTCTGCCTAAGCAGGCACTTTAATCTACTGAGCTATCTGGCCAACTCTACCATTTCATTTGCAGATCCTTCAAATTGTTATACTAGCCGGGTGTGGTGGTGTATGCTTGTAATCCCAGAATTTGGGAGGCTGAGGCAGGAGGATCACAAGTTTGAGCCAGCTGAGGGACTTAGTAAGAAATAAAAATAAAGGGTGGGGGGCTGGGGAGATGGCTCAGTGGAGTAAGTGCTTCCCTGGCAAGCGCAAGGGCCTGAGTGCAATCCCCGGTTCTGCCAAAAAATAAATAAATTAAGGGCAGGGTATGTAGCTCAATGTGAAGACACTGGTTTAGCCTCCTAGTACCACATATAAATATGCAAGAACAGAAGGCAAAGTAATGAGGCCAGTATAACTAAATGAAGTAAGGAAGGAAAGGGAAATGATCAGATCCGCTTTATAGCTTTTTCTGATTTATATTTCAACAAGATCAGTCTGGCTACTATGCTGAGAATAGTAAACAGGGAGTCAAAGGATGAAATAATTAGGAAGCCTTTACAATTCAGACCTGAAGTAATGGTGGTTAGGACCAGAATGGTAGATGTGATAGGTCATCAGTTTTAAGACAGACTTTGAAGTCAGAGCCAACAGAGTTTGCTGTGAGTTGGGGAAGGGAGAAGACGAGAAAGAGAGACTGAAATTGAGAACAATTTGATGGAGTTTGTCTTTTTGTTGTTTGTTGTGTGGTGTTGTGTTGAGACAAGATATCAGTATGTAGTTCAGGTTAGTCTTGAACTCAACTATGTAGCCCAGGCTGGCCTCAACTTGCAGCAGTCCTCCTGCCTTAGCCTCTCCCAAGTGCTTAGATTACAAGCATGCAGTATCACACCCAACCTGATAGAATTTGTCTTGAGCCATGGGAAAGTTGGAGTCATCACTTATGATGGGGAACACTTTGGAACAGCAGCTTTGTGGTAAATTAGGTTTTGAACATGTTAAGTGTAAATGTCTATTGGATATCCAAGTGGAAAAGTGGGTAGTTATTTGGATATGAACCCAGAGTTCATGGAGGAGGCTAGGCTGGAAGAATAAATATGAGAGTGATTTGTGAGCAAATAGTTCTTCCAAAATTATTTGCCAGGAGTGGTGTTGCATGCTTGTAATCCCAGCTCTCAGGAGACTGAGGCAAAACAATGTCCATGAGTTCAAGGACAGTTTGGACACATACTAAAGTTTAAGACCACCCTGAACTACATAGTGAGAGTCAGCTGGAAACATGTTCACTGATTGTGCCACATAGATTTCCTTGTGAGAAGGCCTAATTCTTCTACCTTCTCCTCTGCCCTCCCAGGAGAGAAGATGGGGCTCTCAATCTTTGCCTTGCTAACCCTCACTGTGTTCCTGCTGCTCCTGGCGGACAAAGTGCCTGAGACGTCCCTGTCAGTCCCCATCATTATTAAGTATCTCATGTTTACCATGATCCTTGTCACCTTTTCGGTCATCTTTAGTGTGGTGGTCCTCAACCTGCATCACCGCTCACCCCACACCCACCAAATGCCACTTTGGGTCCATCAGGTAAGAGAGCTTCCTCCAACCTGTGTTAACTTCAAGTCTCAGTACTTGGCTTTTTGTCCAGGTGTCACTCCTTCCTTGACCAAGCCCAACTTCCTATTTACAGACCTTAGGTAGAACTATAGCTACTGTGTGTGGGATGCCCACGCCTACTGGGTATTGAAACGCTGCACAATGAATTATATTCTCTCATCTTTATCATTTAATAGATCTCATACTCTATCAATACTTCCCATCTTTGATTCCAGGAAAACATTCTCAGGGATAGGGACTATCAGGATGAAAGTCTTCAGAACTTCTCAGAAGCCTCTCAGTGCACTAAATAGCTCTTAAAGCCAGTGTGGTGATGTGCACTCCTGTACTCCCAAGTACTTTTTGGAGACTGAATCTGGAGAACTGCAAATTGAAGTTCAGCCGACAGAACTTAGTGATATTCTATCAAAAAAAGAGGGGCCTGGGGATGTAGTTAGAAGACAACCCTGGGTTCCACCTCCAATATCACACATGCACGCACACATACACCTCATAAGGCTTAAAGGTTGCATTTTCTTGTCTGTGTAGCTCTATTGGACCCTGTACACACAATGTGCCAGAATGGGCATGGGAGTGGCCGTGGTTAGTTGCTTCTTTTACTGTATTAATGCATGGCATTGCCTTCTGATATGCTTCTTTTACCCTGCAGATCTTCATCCACAAGCTCCCTCTGTACCTGGGTCTGAAGAGACCCAAACCTGACAGAGACCACCTACCGGAATCCCCTCACTCTTATTCTCCAGGAAGTGGATGGGGTCGGGGAACAGATGAATATTTCATTCGGAAGCCGCCTTGTAATTTTCTCTTCCCCAAACCCAACAGGTAGGACCTACACCCAATCACCAACATGCGAGGGACAGAGGGAACTACAGTTCCCAGAAGACTGTGTGGAAGTTTGTCACTCATGCTTATGGAAAATGTGGTTTAGCATCATAGGAGTTGTAGTACTTAAGCTGCTTGCTTTGCGAGATGGCTGCAACTACAATTTTAGATGGGTGAATACAATTGTGTGGAAGGCTAGAAAGATGCGGCTGGCGGGGAAGCCCTGAAGGGCCCTTTCTGGGAAATGGTAGGCTATTGAGGCGGTTGGGGTGTGGCCTAGGTAACGGGCTGGCTGTTCTCTCTGCACTGGGTGTTGTGGCCAGTCATGCCTTTTCCAGGTTCCAGCCTGAACTGTCTACTCCGGACCTGAGACGATTTATCGATGGTCCAAATCGGGCAGTGGTGGGGCTGCCTCCCGAGCTACGAGAGGTTGTTTCCTCAATCAGCTACATGGCTCGACAGTTGCAGGAACAGGAGGACTACGATGCAGTAAGTTCAATAAGGGCGGAGCGGGGGACTTGATCTGGGTTATTTTGGCTCCACCTCTAAATCCACCCCTAAAACCGACTCGGCTTCTGATTGGAGGCTTGTTCATGTGGTCCCGCCCCCTGCTTTCGAACTAAGTGCTAGCGTTAGTCACCCAAGTCTAGTTCTCTTTTCACGCTGCTAGGACTATTCCCAGACCCTGGATAGGAAAACCCAGGTAGGGTACGGAGTTGTGGTGGTGGGCTCTCCTGTGGTCAGGGCCTGGAGCTCAGGTTTCCTCTGCCTAATCTCAGTTGAAGGAGGATTGGCAGTTTGTGGCCATGGTTGTGGATCGCCTCTTCCTGTGGACCTTCATCGTCTTCACAAGCGTCGGGACCCTTGTCATTTTCCTAGATGCCACCTACCACCTGCCCCCTGCCGATCCCTTTCCCTGAAGACAGGACCCAAATTCCAAATCCTCAGCCACTTGAACTGAGCGTTTGGTCCAATCCCTCTCTGCCTTTAGTTAAGAATCCTGCCCTATTCACCTCTGGGGTTGGGCAGGGTGTCTTGGACCCACATGATGTGCCTGCCTATCAGCTATTCACTTTCTGGGATATGGAGGAAGCTGCTTTGGATATCAATACCTACAGGCCCCATGACACAGAACAAAGGCATGAACTAGAATGTAAGCCTTATGAAGGTAGCATGTATCTCTTTCAAGTCCTTGCAGAGGTCTTGACCCTACAGTAAGTGCTGAACGTTTGTTGAATAGAGGGAGGGCCATACAGACAGCGCCACAACATAAGCGCCTGAGTGGCAAACAAGGCCCTGAGTGTACCCTAAGGGAGGAAATTTCTGAAAAAATACATCAATTAACAGTGCCTACATTTGCATGTTCGGGAATAGGCTTCTTCTTTTTTTTTTTTTAAACCTGCCTGTAATCATCTTTTGTAATAAATACTACATTTAGAATGGGGAGAGGAAAAAAAGAATGGGGAGGGGAAAAAGTTTTCTAAAAGGCTGTATTTGAGCCAGGCATGGTGGCACATGCCTGTAATCCCAGCACTTGGGAGGCTGAGGCAGGAGGATTGTTGAGTTCGAGACCAACCTGAGCTACAAAGTGAGTTTAAGGCCAGCCTGAAATGCATAGTGAGACCCTGTCTCAAAAAGACAAAAAAAAAAAAAGGCTGTATTTGCACAGCCGGCAGCGAGATAGCTCAGAGGACTAAGCGCCTGCATAGGCAAGTACAAGGACCAGGGTTCGATCTCTGGCACTACATGCTGTGCCAGCCTCCACCCAGAGGCAGGCTGAGCTGGCGACCCAAGTCTGGACCTGCTGGCACATGCCTGTAACCCCAGCACTGGGAAGGCTGAAAACGGAAGGATCACTACAAATCCAAACTGTGTAGTGAGACCCTGTGCCAAATACATTAAATAAATAAAAATTTTAAAAATCCCTAGTTTTCTTTTTTTAAGGTTGTATTTGCAATTTGAAAAGACAAAAAGGCAGTTTAAAGATTCCTATTCAGTGTCCAACTCTGGTGCTCAAACTATTAAGCTGCTCTGTATCTCAGTTTCTACATCTATAAAATGAAGCTAATCAAAGTTTATGTCCTATGGTACATACCTTAACGATATATATCAGAGTTTGCCAATGGGTATGTTTTAGTTGGCCCAAAATTGTTGGTCTGTACAGTTTATACAGTTTCACATTTCAGAAAGCTTATTACTTTTAAAATGTGGAGGCTAGTGTGGTGGCATTCTCCTGTGTTATTCCCAATACTTGGGAGGCTGAGGCACAAGGATCACTATGAATTCGAGGCCAGCCTGAACTGCAGAGTGAAACCTCGTTTTAAAAATAAATGAGGGTCAGGGAGATGACTCAGTAGAATAAGTGCTTCCCTGGCAAGCGCAAGGGCCTGAGTTCAATCCCCAGTTCTGAAAAAAAAAACAACCAGAGCAGTGCAAGAAGCACAGATACTTCAGGGCTGGGGAGATGGCTCAGTGGAATAAGCACATTCTTGGCCTACAAGGGCCTGAGTTCAATTCCCAGTTCTGCAAAAAAAAAAAAAAATTAATTAAAAAATAAATACATAAATAAACTTATATTTCACTGAGACATTTGGCTTTCTGGCTTCTCTTGAAAAAATAAGTTTTTATTTATTTTTTATATTTTAGGGAAGGGTCTACAGAGTGTTCAGGGTCTCACTACTAGATTGGACTTATAGTGATTCACCTGTTTACAGCCTCCCAAGAGCTGGGATTACAGGTGTGCACCACCATGTCCAGTCTCAATCTCAGTCTCAGTGTGCCCCAGGATGGAACCCCTGGCCCCTGCACTTTAATCTACTGAGCTATTTGGCTAGCCCTTGGAAAAGAATTTAAAAGCTATAATACCAGAACTGATTATGTTGGCAGTAACTTACTGATTAGCGACTGCCTGCTCTGGTCAAGGTATTTGTGCCAAGGTTCCACAAAGCCCCCACTCACCTAACAAACTTCATTTTACCTCTCTATTCTTCCATATTAGAAATGATACAGGGCTGGGGAGATAGCTCAGTGGAATAAGTGTTTACCTGGAAAGCACAAGGCCCTGATTTCGATCCCTGGTATAAAAAAAAAAAAAAAAAAAAAAAAAAAAACACACATTAAAAATATAAATGATAGAGGAAGGAAGGGCTGGAAGAGATAAAGCCATTGGGAAAGTTAAGAGTGGCAAAAGGGGACTGGGATGTAGCCTAGTGACACAAGTGCCTGCCTGGAAAGCAAAAGGTCCTGAGTTTGATTCCTGGTACTAAGAGAGAGAGAGAGAGAGAGAGAGAGAGAGAGATGGGAAAAGATTATGTCTCTCGAGGCCATCACACCTTTTGTGCATTAGTTTACTTTCAGATGGGAAAAGTATTGGACCTGGCATAAGACAAAACCGTTCAAAGATTCCAATTTTTGTTTTGTTTTTGAGATAGGATCTTGCTTTGTAGTTCAGTCAGGCATTGAATTCACTATGTAGCCCAAGCTGGCCTTAAACTCATGGCAATCCTCCTGCATCAGCCTCCCAAGAAATAGTGCCAATCCCCCCCCCCCGACCAGGGATAGAACTCAGGCCCTCGCACTTGCCAGAGAAGCGCTTATTCCACTGAGCCATCTCCCCGACTCCAGTACTTCCAATCTTGCACCAGGGTTGTACACAGAAGGCTGTACGAGGTGGACTGAGTTAATGTCTGTCTGAAAGTCAGATGAAAGTCAGCTGGGATCTAGTAGGTACAGCAATTAAGCTAATGCAATTAATGACCAAGCCTCACACCTACTCAACTCCTGAAAGTAATCTTAAGAGGGGGAATATGATTAAAACTCCAAGGATCACTGTGGGACAAGGACACCACATTTTTCCCCAGACCCACCAGCCACACAAGTGACAGCACCTTGCATCCCACTGTGGAGCACAGTTCATTTGTCTTGTTGGTTTATTGGCCTAGAGTTGGACACACACACAAATGCGGAGATAAATATTGGTCAGTTTCTCTAAATCTGGGTCCTCACTATGTATAGAGCTAGAATCTGTAGAATTCTAATTCGTGCGTGCTGTGGCGCAGAACCAGTGGCATTCCCAGACTGCCATCACCCTTCTTCCCAGGGAACATGGGGGAAAAGGGCATGAACTGACAAACTAGATCATTTCAAATAACAAGATTGCAAAGCCGAAATTTTCAACATCTGAAAACTCAACGATATTCAAATCCCCCAGCTCAAATACATATTTTAACCTCTACTCTGCCACAATCTCATTTGTTGTCTAGAACCACCAAACTCTGGATGTTTTTCTTAATCTTATTTTCAAAAAAAATAAATGTATACAATCTCACTTTTTTGAAAATATCCATGGTTTTGGAATTTTGACCTATTCTGAAATTCAAATTTCCCAGTCCATTCTTAACCTTTTCCATTCTCCTGTGCCTATTTACCTCAGAGGATTGCAGGTGAAGGATATATGGGGACTGTCATTATATCTATCCCTTGCCTCTAGGCTTTCCTCAGTCTTTTGTGGTTCCGCTATATATATATATATATATATATATATATATATATATATATATATATATGTAATTTGTGTGTAGATATATGCCTTTATTATGTATTTTTTGCAGTTCTAAAGTGCCAGAAACAAGATTTGTGGGAATTTTTTTTTTTTGTTTTTTTTTTGCATTTTTTCCTGTTTGAAATTTTTCATCCTTAAAAATTGGAAGTTGGTACATTCAGTAGGAAATTCTTCACTCAGGCTGTGGCCAAGACCAAGAAAAGTGCAAAGAGACAGAGGAGGAATGAGGAGTGATCCTCCGTGGTTAACATTCAGGGAGCCTGTGGAAACACCTCTCCCTCGTGGGAGGGCACGAGGAGGCAAGAGGGTGCCTCTAGTCCTCCCCGAATTCACCTCCCTCCAAAAGCCATGATCTTGCCCTCTCAGCGGTTCCTGAGAAGGCAGCCATCTTGGCTCCTAAAAACAGTAGTTGGGAGAAAGACTGCCATTTCAATGACAATAAACTTTCCCCCTTTTAAAACTGCATTCTTCTAATATCCATTTGTCAAATTTGCTCCCCCAACTGGCTCTCCATTGATGAGCTCTTCTGTTTTGTTTTACTGGAGAGGTGAGTGGGATGAGAAATGTTCAGCCAGTCATAGAGCAGGGAGGCCCTGTTTTCAAAGAGAATTAGGAGCAAACATTTCTTCATCACCCTCACTGGAAGGAAAGGTAGGGACCCCTGACCAGGGTTAACTAGTGCAAATTAGGGATTAGGGACTATTTAAGGTCCCTGCACCCCATCCCTAGCTTGGGATCTTTGGGTGTGGGGAACTGAGTCAAAGCTGGGGTATAAGGTGCTATTTTGGAGGGAAAATTGGTGGGAATACCCCAAAGCCCACCAGAATAGGATGGTTCCCCCAAAACCATCTGGAGTGATGAGGAGAGCCACATTTGGGAAGATAGGGGTAAAGTTAAGGATGGAAGGTCATGTGCAAATCTTGGGCTTACCTCCCACCCATTCAACCCCCATCATTTTTCTGGCTATTTGGTCTAGTATGGGAGAAACCATTAGAAAATAAATAAAAAAATGAAAAACAAAAGAAGGAAGGGAAGAAACAAAAAATGGCGGGGAGGAAAAGATTTTTTTCTCCACAACATATGGAGCTTTTCCCTCCTGGCTTACAAATCTGACTTAGCCCAGAAGAGGCTATATTTAAAGGCAGGAAGAGGTGTGATCTATTCACCTCTTTGCTTTGGAAGAACCTGGGGATCACTGGATTTGATTTCCCTGCCTTGGTCATAGAACAGAGTGGTAGCTCGACCCTCAACACCTCCTTGACCTGGGTTGGGTGAGGCCATCTCCAAAGCCTAGGAGTGCAGGAAAGAACATGGAAGATCCAAAGGCATGGAAGCCAAGGAAGGCGTCCCATCTTGATGTGAAGGAAATGGGAAGAAATCCACTCTTGGGAAGAACGGAATCTAAAGCCATGCTCCCATGTGGGTAGGCTGAGTATCACAATGGTCTGGTCCAGGCCCTGGGCCACAAAGAATGGAATGTACTAGGAAGCATCTGGGGAAGGTTTAGAGAAAGCTTCAGAACAAGGGAGATCTTTAGGCAAGAGACATGGTTTCTCCCCAGATTTACAAATCAGGGGAGCAGGTTAGACATTCAGAGCTTGTGGGGGTTGTAAGTAGAGAGATTCAGATAAGTAGATATTGCTCAGTTGCCCCAAGGGCTAGAGAAGGGATGGGAGTTGGCCCTGCCCCTTATAGGGGCCATTCCCTGGAGGAAGATTGAGAGAGGAACCACCAAAGATCCCTTCCCAAGAGATGGGAAAACTACAATCTCACGCAAAGCAGCCTGACCCCTGAGCTCCAGGGGCCCCCCCTGAATCCCTGCACAAAATTGTGCCAGGGCTCCCAAAGGGCAAGGAGGCCAGGGAGCTGGTAGTGGCGGGAGGTTCAGGAAGGGTGACATTTGGTGAAAGGGGAGAGTCTGCCCTAGACCTCACCCTACATCTCCCTTCTGGGTTCTTTCAACCCCTGCCCGTTCTCCTTCTCCCTTAGGGGGAACTGGTGGAGGCAGGGTTGGGGGAGGTGGAGTTGGAGTAGGTGGTGCCACTTGAGGATTCACTGTGTAGCCAAAGACCCCTGGTAGGAAGGGAAGGGTTCCTCCACCCTTCTCATCAGGTAGGACCATGTTGAGAGCAACTGGGAGAGCAGCCAAGTTGCTGAAGTTGTAAGGGTAGGCAGCGAGGAGCTGGGGACCATAAACAAGTGGGTAGGGCTCAGGATAGAAGGTGACTTTGGCAGCCCCCATCCCCTCCATCCGGTTGCCCTCTGAGCCCCCCACCAGCCCCTCACTCCCAGATTTTCCTCTACCTCCACCAGGCTCCCGGCTGCCCCCTATAAGGGCCAGTGGAAATTCTTGCACAGGTGGGTATACATAGCCACCCACCCCTGCCACTGGGGGCTCCTCACCCCCAGAGATGACAGGGTCCTGGAGTGAGGCGGTTTCAGAAGCTTCCTCAGCAGCAGCACTCCCACCACCTGCCTCCCCGCTGGACGAGGACACTTGCATCTCCTGGGGGGCCTCCTCCTTGACATCCCCAGGCCTGATGCCAGTGCTGCCCTTGGAATAGGCAATAACAGGTGTGGGGGTGCCCCCGGGCCGCTCAGCAGCATGCCTCTGCCCATGGCGGCTCAGGGCAGCTGCTGTCTTGCACACCTTGGTGCAGTGTGGGCAGGTAAAACGGGTGGAAGCCCTCCGTCCAGCCCGTGAGCTGTGAGAGCCCCCACTGTGGGCTTCCTGGTGCTTTTGAAGCTTTCTAAAGGTGGCAAAGGTCTGGGCACAGTCTCCACATCGGTGCCTCCGCTCACTTCGGGCATGCCCTGTTGGGCTCTCCACTGCTGGTGTCTCCTCCCAGCCCCTCCGTTCCAGCTTTTGCCTCCAACGTGTTGCCCTGCGCCCTCGTGACATCCCACCAGCCCCACTGCTACTCCCACTGGCAGCTCCAACCTTGCGCTTAGGCTTGTATGAGTAGTAGGGCCTCCATAGCTGGTCCTCACCTTCAGCCTTTGATTCTTCCTCCTCCTCATCCTCCTCCTCATCTTCCTCTTCTTCATCCTCCTCTTCACTCTCCTCCAACTCCTCTCCGCTCAGCTCCCCAGGACGCAGGTCAGTTTCTGAAATCCGGCGCTTGACAATTGCCTCCTCCCCAATTCGCACAGTGATCTGACACAGTGGAGGTGGTGCCTGTAGATGAGAAGGGCCCCGGCCTGGCCCTGTGGAGGGGACCCCACTCCCGCCAGTCCCACCCACTGGCTTGGCTGTATAAGTTAGAGTCCTTCCAGCCCGTGGATTCCTGGCCTTAGCCTCTTCCATGGCTGTGGCTGGTCCTGCGGCTGTGGCTGGGCTGATGGTGGTAGCTGGGCTGGTGGGTATTGCTGCAGGTTCAGCGGGAGGAGGTGGGTACTCTCGTTTCTTCGGGGGCCTTGGGGGAGCAGTGTAAGTGATGACTGAGGCAGCCTGGGACCCTCCTGAGCTGGTCGCCCCACCCCCTGCTCCACCACTGCTACTGCCTCCATGGACAATGACAGAGGGAGCTGGGTGAGCAAAGGTGATGACAGAAGGTGGTGGGCCAGGTTCCAGGACAGGTGGGGGTACAGATGGGGAGCTGGCTGGCATTGCTGCAGAGGCTGGAGTGTGGAGGCTTGGAGAAAGGGCAGCATCAGGGGCTCCCTGGCTGTATGTCTTATAGGGTCGCTTGGCTGCCCGCATGGGCAGTAGGCGGTACAGCTTGAGAGTATTGAGCTTGGGCTTGTAGCCTCCGTTGGGTGTCTTCTCACTGGCTAGGAGGCCTGGGCTAATGCCATGGAAGGCTCGCTGGTGGGTCTTCAGGTTATAATAGGTGACAAAGGTCTCCCAGCAGAAGATGCACTGATACCTTATAGGAAGGAACAGGGCAGGAAGACAGCCACTTGAGTCAAGTCCCTGAAACAGCCTTGGCTTCCCAGATCCTCAGCAACCCTCAAACCTGTAACTGCCTGAGGCACCTACACACCCTCCTTCATGCTGTTCACTTCATGCCAGCCTCAGTGGGGGCACGGGTCCCATCTCAGTACCCCAAATGATGCGAGACTCCTGGCCGCAGGCATTCCATCTGTGAACTGGTATTAGTCACACTCCTAACTCACAAAGCCTTCTGAAGCATGAATGACAGAAGGGGGAAATGACTTATGAACAGGGACACTCATGGAAACGCCGGCTTCTGCTATGAGGTACTGACAAACATGCCCGTGCTGCCAGTTTTCTCCTACGTGGGCAACTTTTTCTTTCATGGCTTTTCCCAAATCAGGAAGCCAGGCATGGCAGGTAAGGTGCTGAAAAACATCAGCTGGAGGGACCGAGAAGCTGGGAGGGAAGCAGGTGGGTGAGACACAATCAGCAGAAGCCCGGTGTAAATAGGTCAGATTCAAGATGACTCTCTAGGCCCTGCACTCTGCATATTCACTCCTTGTCCCTATGGCCTGACTTTTGCCCTTCAGTACTGACTCTGAAGCCCTCCCCCGTCCCCTGGCCCAAGGCCACTCACCTACGCTCCCCGGTGTGCCACACCTCATGCTTCGTGCGGTACTCAGCCAGGGCAAAGACCTTCTCGCAGTAGCGGCACGGGTACTTCCTCCGCCAGGAGTGTACATTGCTGTGGCGCTTCAGGCTGGACAGGGTCACGTAGGAACGCTCGCAGGCTGCACACACATACAGCACGTGGCCGCCCACCACCTTCACCACATGTTCAGGACCACCTCGGAAGCCCACTGCTGGAGGCAGGGCTGAGGCATCCACTCCTGCAGGACCACCAGGACCAGAGCCCCCAGTTCCCAGCCCTGCTGAGACCCGAGTGCTGGCCCCCCGCTGACACTGGGCCTCATGGGTCTGCAGCCGCTTGGGATGGATGAAGCTTTTTCCACATTGGGGGCAAGGAAGGGGCCGCCGGGGGAAGGAGGGCTGTGAGTCGGGGCCCTGGGTGTCAGCCCTGTCACCCTCCCACTCTCCATCCGGCCTAGGGCCAGGACCAAAGCTGTTCTCTTCAGGCTGTGAGGAGGTCATGGGGGCCGGGGAAGGAGGCACCCATGCATCACCTCCCTCCCCCAGGCCCTGCAGACGGGAGATGCCCAGACGCCTTCCCAGAGCTCCAATCTCCGCCACAGCTGCCCCGTCCCCTCCACCTCCAGGGAGGGCAAGCCGGGCACTATAGATGAAATTGAGGACATCAGAGAAGGCAGCTGCTGGAACTCCTGGCAGCTCTAGGACCCGGGGTGGGGATGAAGCAGGGGGAGAGGCTGGAGAGGGAGAAGAGGAGGAAGAGGAGGAAGAGGCAGCTGTGGCGGTCAATGGGTTGGGAGCTGAGCCCCCAGTAACTGGTGGGAGAGGCAATGGGGCTGAAGCTAGCAGGGCCTCTCTGAAGAAGGGACTAGAGGCAGCCAGGACGCTGCGGTGTGCAGGGAACTTGGTATCTCCGGCTATGAGGGTGACGTCACAGAAGAGGCCACGGAGCCGCTGCTCATTGAGCTGGCGCAGGACGGCGGGGGCATGGGATGGGTCCGTCACCTCTGCAGGGGGGGGCATGGCGCCAGCCTAGACATGAGGAGAAGATGTCAGGGAGAGTCTCAGAGGCTGGGAGAGGGCACGGGCCTCTGAAACCAGGGAGATGAACTGGGATATCAGAGGCTGCTGGTCAGAAACTTGTAGAATTTTAAAAAAGAAAGAAACTTGTAGAATAAATAAAAGTCACAGAAATCAGGGGTTAACACTTAACTACCCAAGTTTGGCCAATGTCCAAGTCTAGTATGTCTAAAATATGGGGTAGCTGCATCAAATTAATCGTACTTTGAATATCTCCTGTGACACAGACAGTAAGAGTCGGTGGATAG
>PVKA01026165.1:0-32012 GCA_004027165.1 Ctenomys sociabilis
AAGGTGAGACTGATTTGACACTATTTTTCATCTTAGCACCTCTGCTGTATGAAGAAATACTAAAAAGGTAAATGAGCAAATTGTAGAAAATCAAATATGGAGAGAAAATAATTGGAGTTTGAAGCCTAACAAGAAGAAGGACTGCAGGTAAGTATGTGAGGTTTTAAATTGGGTCCTGGAAGGATTATATACTGAGGACAAAGGTAAACTTGAAAGAGACAAGTCCTCACAAAGTCCAAACTCCAAAGACAAAGTCCAACTTTAAATCAGTAAAACAAATGGTTGGATGAAATAATCTACTTTTAGTCTAACTGCTTGCTATAAGTAAACTTAAATTGTCTCCAGAATTAAGCAGTTTCCAGAGCCACAATCTCCAATGTTTTATATACACAATAATAAGCACTAAAACAATGGGAATACATACAAAAGGCCAAATTTTGAACAAAAGCTTATATGAATAGACAATTATCACGCATAATTTGAATTTTTACTTTTTAGACATAAATCTTTGAAGTGATTTGCAAGTTCAGGAAGTCCTGTGACAAAACGAATTACTCAGCAAAGAACTGAGAACTGAAACAAATAATCATGGAGGATAGTGAGATGAGAAAATATAATAATTGGAACAAACACCAAGTAATTTGCTAAGTATAAAATCACTGAAGATGAAAACAGAAGAAAAAATTTGAAATATGGGTGGCATCTGGGGAGAGACAATATAAGAGAGATGAGCTCATGTAGCCTATGGCACACAGGGAAGGATGCTGATTTACATGTAATTGATATCACAGAGGAGACCAATCAGGAAGTATTGTATAGAAGCATTACTTGCACAGACAACGCAAGTATTGTCTGAGAATTTTCAAAAAAGACAGATGATATCAGCTTACGGATTCAAGACAAGCTACAAAATCCAAGTAGCATAAATTAAAAAAAAAATTAAAACACTGTCACCAGCAAACAAAACAGTACAGCTAAAACTCCTCAAACTGAAAGAAGTTTAATAAGATAATATAATCTGTCAAAAGGATATATATCTCAGATTATGGTATTTTATTAAACTTTTGTGAGGATTTGTCTCTTTCAAGTTTACTCTAGTCTCTTTCAAGTTCTCCTCGGATGCTACCTACAGGTTCACTTAGCCTGAGTGTATTAATTAGCGTGAGTCAAGTTGAGCTTTCATCTATGGGACCCACACCTAGCCTAGGGGAAACAAAGAAACACACCTAACAATGCACAGCCCATCTCTGAAAAGCAAGCTGTTTCCCAACTGCTTGTTTTTTGATACAGTACCTACACACAGATTTAGATTTTTGCCTGTACATTTTTGGCCATGAATCAGGTACTAGAACCTTATCCTCAAGAGTCCTCTTTAGGAAACACATACTGCATTAATCTCCTCTAAAACCCTTATTTATTATGTTACACACATGGGATAGTATTGAAGTATAAAAATTACAAATCATTTAACTTTCTCAAGCCCTGCTTAAGAATATATGTATCAATATACATACATGATGGGCCAGGGAGATGGCTTAGTGGAATAAGGGCTTCCCTGACAAGTGCAAGGGCCTTAGTTCAATCCTTGCTTCAGCAAAAATATTAAAAAATAATAAATTATATATATATATATATATATATATATATATATATGAGTTTGTGTATCCATGCATGAGTTTTATAAGTATAATTGATAAAATAATGTTTGCATTTTGAAAATATCAATATGACTGAAGTTTGGAATTAAGGTCAGTCAGGATAGTAAAGCACAAAACAGAGATATCAAGTAGGAGGCTATTGAAGAGGACCTACTTAAAATTATGGTAACTTAGACCTGAATGATTACAATAAATTGAGAAATTAAAACTACAAAAATATTTTGTGCAGGCAGGGATTTACACTTTTCCACCATTCTAGCACATCTACTATTTTTTATGACCGTATATTCTAGTTTTCTGTATTTCTGTTTCTGTTAAAAAATACATTTTAATAGCATAGAAAATGTAAATTACACCCTGAAACTTTATCACTAGGATCACAGTCATCTCACCACTTTCTTTGGAATTTATTTTCAAAGTTCCTATATTTGATTTGTTTCTTTTTTCCACCCTCAAAAGAGGAAAATTCCACCCAGACATGATATATACAACTGATAATATCTGTTCATTTTTCTCTTTTTCATTTTTGCTGTACCTGTTGCTTCTATAAAATCCTTTCATAAACAGAATACAGAAATCTTAAATCTCTACTCTACTAAAAATGATCTATTTCTGTACCTACTAACTGATCTTTTATATTTGCATGCAACATAGATATAGAAACAAAGGTTGGAAACCATAGTTTGTAATAAGGCTGTTCACAAATCTGATTTTCTGCATGCAGAGATGGCAGGATGGCAATCACAGTGAAAACTAAGACTACTGAAGTTGTTATACAGTGCATTTTAAATGAGAATCATTTAAGATAAAGTGTGAACTGGTCAAGCATTGGCTGTGACTCATCCACATGGGTGATACACACAAAAAATCTACAGAGTAAGGTACAGGATTATATGATAAACCCTGAGGAGATTTTACTGACCTCATCAGAAACAAAAGCTACACTTTTTGGTATATAGGTTTTGCTCTATCTTGGTCTTAACTTTTCCAGCAGAAAAGTATAAAAATGAGGTATATAACTCAGGGTCCTAATAATAAGTTGAGCTGTAAATGGCTACAGTCAACAACTTCTTTGATAACTCACTATTATTGTGGAGTATTGGACTGTATTGGATTGTGTCACCGAGTTCAAGCACCTAAATTGGTTTAATGACAATGGAGTACCCATCTTTGACAGGTCTAGACAAAAAAGTGGTATACAAAGGAAGAATCATGATGTGTGTGTATAAACAGCATAGTTAGGATAAATATACAGTGCTTTTGCATAATTCTATGAGAAGCAAGATTTGCACTAATGGTGATTGGACAAGATATCATGTCAGCTTCTAGTACTATGGACAACCACTAGGAAAACAAAAAGGTAGAAAGCATTAATTATTGAATCAGTGATATAATTCAGGTATAAAAAATAAGATACACAAACAGCTACACTGTCTCAATTTACTGATAAGAGACATCTGCTATAATAATGTCTGTAAGTATAATTTCACATATGCACCTTGTATGATACCAAAACATTTTGAAAATAGTTTGCAATATATTAATTTTTTGAATCTGTCCTGTTAATTTATCTTAAAACTGTCTCATTGCTGTTTGTTCTTCAATAAACAAATAAAGAATAATACATAGTGTAAAATAAATAAATTTCTTGTAGAATTCCAAAAAAAGACAAAGTGTGACTTAAAACCTTCCCTTCCAGCTATTCTAATGATAAAAGGAGCTCATGTCAAGATTAAGCCACATTAACCTCAGTCCCAGAGTAACAAGGGCCACTAGAGCCAATTATGTACCCCTACTAACCTTCCTCAGGCTTTTAGCATGTGAGAAACTTTTGTTGACCTAAATCTGTATTAGGTTTATTTGTTATTGTGGCCCAGGACATACCTATATAGATGCCAGTTAGGATTATCACCTTAAACCTAGCAGGATTTGTTTTAAAATAATTGGGTGTGTATATTGGATGCTGATATTGACTGAGTACTGATTATAATTTGAAATAATTGTCTCTTTTTAAGCAATTAAATTTATTAAAATATTCTCTGTTTTGAAGCAGAACTTGCTTCTGTGTAACTTTCACTCAGGAGCTAATTTACATAGTGTGCTTAAATGAAGAACTTAAATGGTGCTCAAAAAAAGACTGCTTAAACTCATCACAGTATCATCACTGATATTCCGCAATGCAGAACTCGTAACTTGCCTCAGGAAGTATTCAGCTAAAACTGTTTTCTTAAAAATCCTAAATCTCAACAACAGAACACACTGAATATAAATAAAACAGCAGTACTCGAGCAGAAAATTAAATTAGTTCCATGACATGGGTTTTAAGCAAGCCTACCAAACACAGAGTACTGCAAACGATTGATAAATTGCAAGTCAACTGACACGTTTCTTTGGTGATAACAAGTGGAAAAAATTATAGTAATATGCATGAGTATATCTCATTTAAATACATTGATTCTTTTAAAATTATTTATTTATTTATTTATTTGGCATAGAGTGTCCTATGCAGCTTGGACTCAATAGTGATCCTTCTGTCTCAACCTCCTGAGAGCTGTGATTACAGGCGTGTGCGTGGGGCTCCAGGGCAGGCATAGTATGTGGTACTAGGGATGGAACCCAGGTCCTTGAATTCATAAGGCAGGTGCTTAGACTGATGAGCTATCTCTTTAGCCCTCAAATACATTGATACTATTATCTAAACAGAAGCAGAAAATGTTTTCAAATGATTAATTATGCATGAGTATATAAATAAATACACTTTAAAATATCATCCTTCTAGTTGTTGTGGGAAGAATGAACTATTCTCCACAATGTTACATTTAAAATTTAAATTTAATTGTTTAGAGTTCATCATAGTAAAACCCTATTTTACAGTAGAGATATGTAATAATCTATCCAATATAATTTTAAATCCAGTAGAAAACTGTCACTGCCCCAAGTCAGTTTCCAATGGTAAATAACATTTTTTCAAAATAACTCAGCAGACTAAAACACCGCAAGAAGGCACAGGGCCCGAGGTTCCATCCCCTGGCCTGCTGTGCCAGCCCCACCCCTGGGGCACACTGAGATGGCAATTGAGACTGGGCATGGTGCTGTGCAGCCTGTAATTCCAGCTCTTGGAACTCTGTAAGCAGGAGGATCATAATGAGTCCGATCTAGTAGTGAGACCCTAAACACCCTGTAGACCCTTCCCTAAAAATACAAAATTTTTTTGACTTACAGTACAATTCTCTCATAATTTATTAGACCATCAAAATTAATAAATATTAGAGAAAATGTCAATAGAATAATGGAAGACAAATATGTTATTCACAACAGCAAAAATGTAAAAAAATTGTACAAATATATTTCCATTATCTACAAATCAAATATTATTATTATTTTTACATGATATAAAACAGCAGAGCAAAGGAAAGCGTTGGAAAGTAATTATGTCTTCAGAATCTATAACAGCAGGCAAAAACTAAAGCTTCTACCACAAATTTTCCTGCAGTAAGACTCTTACAATGATTTTGACTAGCCACCAATTCATGCTGAGGATATGTAAATGCCAGATATCTCAGGTATTACATCATGTAATCTCAATTTCAATTCAAACTCCAGCCTAATTAATGAGGCATGTTGTGCAGACTTCATTCTATTTCACACTTTTGTACACTATGGTATTCATTATACAAACATTTGTGAAAAATTATGTAAAAAAGTGCAGCATCACACATTATTAGTTGGATTAAAGTGTAAGAAGTGGACACTCACCTTTAGGAATTGAGATGCCAAGATATAAATTAAGTGCTTCTCCTAAAGACTCCTTGGAACTCTGGAGAACAATCAGCTACACTGTTGTGTTTGCACAGGAAGGGTAAATGGAAGTCACAGAAAATTATGAGAGACATTCTTATTAATGATAATTGAGTTTCTAGATTTTATCCATATTTTCCAAATTACAATAACCATATCATAGGTGGATTATTAAACTCCATGGCTTAAACAGAAAGGAAAAGTGAAAGAATTAAGAAAGATGAAAAGCCTTATGCTTTGGCTATTTCTCTTTTTTATTGTGCAGGTCCTCATGATACAGGGAGAAAAACTGATCTCAGATGAGTGACCTCCAAACAATATAGGGAACCTCCAAATGACATAAGGAAGGGCTGGCAAGATAGCTCAGCGGTCTAGAGTGGCTCTCAGGGACCGCGGTTCAAGCCCCAGCACCACATGCCATGCCAGCCCCTCCCCGCAGGGCCGACTGAGCTCACCCCCTACCCCCGTAAAAAAAGAATCCGTGATGTACTGTAGCAAGACACTGTAATAAATAAAGGAATTTAAAAAAAAATGACATAAGGAAAAATGATTTCCCGACCTGGCCTGTACGAGTTCATGTTCTCTAAAACCAAAGAATAAATTTTTGGAACAAACTGAGGTTATGAGTAGAATATATTTATTGAGGGAAATAAAGCTCCTGTCAGAGAGATGGACAGGAGGGGGTTCCCAAGTGAGTGGTCCCTGGGAAGTTGTCTCTTTCAGGGAATTTTATAGTATAATACAATGCAGGGCTAAAGTGGAGAAAGGGGGAACTTGCTTAGGTGGATGTGGGGTGGGACAAAACTATGGTCAACCAATGGGATTACAAGCACCAGTGCTGAGGTAAAATTGATTAGGTCCAAGACAAAATGGGGAAGCGAGTCACAGAGTAAGCATAAATACATAGGACAGGGTGTCTTCCCCTTGAGAATTGAGCTTGGGGATTGAGCTAGTGACTCATTTGGGGCTCTCCAGGTGATGGATACCTATTTAGAATATCAATCCCAGGTGCTAATCTTTTAGCATTTGTTTGGCCTTTAGGTCCTTAGGTCTGGCTCACAGCAGGAGCATCTGTCCTTCCCACAGTTGTAAGATATCTTTGTCTTTTGTGTGATCTCCTTTGAGGGCCTGGCCCTGTCTGACTGCTTATAATATTTCTATCTAACTCAGGTGCCTGCAACACTCACTACACAGTTGGGACTCACAGTGATCCTCTTCTCTCAACCTCACCAGCACTGGGATTAGAGGTGTGCACACCATGCCTGGTTTTGGGGCCAGCACAGATGCAGTACTGAGGACTGAACTCATGTACTTGCTCTTGCCAGGCAGGCACTTAGCCAGCTGAGCCATCTCTCCACTCTCCACTTTTTTTCTGTATAATTCCTTCCTATCCTCTCCCCAGATCAAAAAGCAGAGAATAATTATCTAATTTATCAAGTATTAGGAAATTGATTAAAACAAAATTAATACTCAACCTTTTAATCTTTCTTCATCATTTTAATTGGGCCAACATCAGAAAGCAAAAGCCTCTGCACTGTTTTCTCATAGGAGTTCTTTGGAATATAGCCCTTTATTATTTAGGTTTTCATGAAAGGTTGATTGTAGATTTGGGATTTGGGTTGGAGTCAGTATGATCTTCTCTTCCTAAGTTATGTGTTGCAATACTGTCATATGAACCAAATTTTCATTTGAGTTTATTTGCCCTAGATACTAACAGAGTAGCATATCACATCTTATTTAATGTTTGTATATATCCATATGACTTGCACTTTATCAGCACATATAGTTTGCAATCGTCTTGGGGAGTAGTTATATGTATTTAATGTAACATGTTTATTTTGTTTTTAATTCCCTTGCTTTTCCCTCCTTAACTACTCTTCCATTTTCCCTATTCTATTTTTCATTCTTACTGATATTATCAATCTTAGCTTATGTTATGGCAACAATGTTTATACTGACATTATAAGCTTTCCGAATATGGCATATATTTATTTTACTTATTTCCACTTCCCTTCTTTTTCACATCTCATACTTGTTCCCTTGGATCACTTTTTTGGGGATGAAAAGGAATAAAGAGTCTATGGAATGTCCAAACACGTTCTTCTCCTACACTTTGAGTGACATTCCAATGTAGAAACTCCTCGCTTGACTATGGACACAGGTGAAAGCCTTGGGGGCTAAAGACTATTCTTGCAATCATGGGGCAAGTTAAGACCTGCTGTTTAGAATAAGGCACTTGGAGAAGATACTGTTTCCTCATTGTCCCGTCTCATCACTGTGCACAAGTATGCCTTGTTCCCTCTGTTACAAGCCTTGCCTGCCTCACCACTTGTCTAGCACACCCAGGAACAATTTCCTCACCATTTTCCTTAGTGAATAAATACCAAGATTCTAGATGCCTTGTGGCCTTCTGTTCCCTGAGAAAAATGGCCATCCTAGATCCTTGCTGCACACCTATATTGTCTCTTGCACTGTCTTCCAATCAAGAGACATAGCACTTAGCAAGAGACTGTGGGCTCACTTTAGGGGTCCCTGGTAACTGTCACCCTAGAAAGGGTCTCAAATATCACTTTCCTATAACAAGGCATGCATCCCTTAGCTCTCTTCTATCCCTAATTGTCATTCTTTTCATTTGTACTTTTCCTCACTGAAATGGGAGCTACTATATGGTATTTAAGCCTATGCATCTGTTCGTTTCACTGAATATTATATTGTCCAAGTGTACACATTTTCCTACAAATTTGTAATTCTTCATAGTTAAGTAGTATTCTATTATCTAGAGATCCCATATATGTTCATCTAATCATCTAGTCATCTGTTCATAGATATACAGTCTGTTTCCAGGATTTAGCTATTATGAATTGAGTTCATATAAAGATTCGTATGTATGTGTCACTGTAGTATGATGACTTAAGGTCTTTGGGAAACATACTTAGAAGGGAAATATCTATTTTACATGAAATTTCTAATTTTTATTTTTTGAGAAAACTCCATGCAGATTTCCACAATGATTGTACTCGTGCACATTTCAACAATGAAACAGGATTCTTTCTTTACCATAAGCATGCCAGCATTTAAAATAGTTTGATTTCTTAACTTTTGGTATACTTTCTGGAATAATATGGAATTTATCCCTGGCTTAATATGTATTTCTCTAGTGGACAGCAATTTTCTTTCATAAATTTTGAACTTTTGCTTTTTTTCTGCTATAAATTTGTTCTTCAATTGCCCGTGTTTGGATTAGATCTTTAATTTTTGGAGGTTTATTTTATTTTATTTTGAGTTTTTTGTACACTCTGGATTCTGTTCCTCTGTTGAGGAATAGGTTGTAAATTTTTTCCCATTCTATAGGTTGTCTCTTCACTTTATTGATTGATTTTTTCTTGCACAGATGATTTCAGTCTGATGCAAACTCATTTGTTGATTCTGGCTGTTATTTGTTGTACAATTGGAGATCTATTTAAAAAAATCTATACCTATGTCTTGAAGTGTTTCATCTGTTTTATGCTCCAGAAGGTTTCTGTTTCTGTTTTATGCTTAGATCTTTGGTTCATGTTAATTTAGCATGTGGTAAAATGTAAGGGTTTAAATTCAAACTTCTGCAGGCAGCCTACCACATTCCCAGTATCACTTGTGGAATAGGTTATCTTTCCTCCAAAATGTGGATGTGAAACCTTCAGCAGCGATCAAATAGTTGAATATATCAGGGCAAGTTTTGGCATTCTTAATTCTGTTACAGTGATCCATGTATGTGTTTTGTTCCAGGACTGTGTAGTTCTTAAAACTAGGATTTTGTAGTATCAGTTGAAAATTGGCATTTGTTTCCTTTGCTCTTGCTGCCCCAAATTGCTTTTGCTACTGGGTTTCTTCTAACTCTGCATAAATTTTAGAAATATTTTCTCTAGATCTTTTAAGTAATGTATAGTGTTGGGATTTTGATTGGGACTGCATTGAATTTGTGAAATAGATTTGGTAGTATGACCATTTTCACAATATTGGTTCTGCCTATGCAGGAGCTAGGAGCATATTTCCATTTTCTGATGTTCTGTTTTTACAGAATACTGTAATGATCTCCTTTTACAGAATACCATAAGGTTCTTTGTAGTGGTCTTTCACTTCCTTCATTAGATTAATTCCTATGCACTTCATTGTTTTTTGAAGCTACTATGAATAGTGTAGTTTTCCTAATTTCTTTTTCAACCAGTTCATTACATTAGAAACACTAATGATGTTTTGCCTCTTGTTCTTACAGTTTCCTAGCTTGCTGAAGTTCATTATTAATTATAAGAGATTTTCATGGAACTCTTTGTATCTTCATGTAGAGTTCTTTGTCATCTGCAAATAATGCCAATTTGACATTTTCTATATATACATATATATTCTCTGGATTTATTTCATGGGTCTAAGTGGTCTGGCTAAGTTTTCAAGCATCACATTGAATAGAAGTGGTAATAGTGGACATTCTTGACTTGTTCCTGATTTTATGGGGAGTGCTTTTAATTTTTCTCTATTCAGTAAAATGCTGATCATCAGTTTGTCTTAAATAACCTTTGTCATATTCAGTTATGGTCCTCATGTAGCTGTTTTATTTAGGATTTTTATTGTGATGAGGTCTTGAGTTCTGTAAATTTTCTTTTTTATTTTTTAAAGATAACAGCAAAAAATTAGAAATGATACAGAACTTTATTAAATAATAGGAATTCAACAGTGGTTGCTGTATTGCAAAAGGTTCTTTTTAAAGTAGTTGCTTAGGTTACCGGATGTAAGCATGTAAAGTTGATAAGACAAACAGTTAAAAGAAATTAAAAAAGAGACAGAAAAGAAATTCAAGCACATGGAGGATTCTGAGTCAGCGAATTGGCATCCTGGTGATGCTGGCATGGAGGAAGAATTTAAGAGGAAGTGTGCCAGAGGTCCTTTGTGTTTGGGCTTACTTAGACAGAGGCCAACAACTGCACTTGATGATTGCCAGAGAGCTGGTCACAGAGATTCAACGCCATGGCTGGCAGAGGAACTCCTGTCTCCCACAGAGGTGGTCCGGGTCTGACCACAGGCACTCCATTCCTGAAGTGACACTGAGACACTTCCTCCTGCAGGAAGAGTGGCTCTGCACGGTGTTTCCCACACACAGGAGGGCATCTGGAGGTCTGTTTCACAGAAGTTGAGGCAGCGGGGGCATGAGGGACTGGGCCTGGAGGAAGAATTGAATGTGGTGCACAAGAAATTCCATGATGTGATTTTTGAAGCTATTACTAAACTATAACTCATTTATTTAACTGTGGGTTAACCATGAACAAGTGGGGTGAAATTCCAAGAAGGACAGTGACTCAGCTCATCAAAGGGACTAGAAATTGAGCAAGGAGCTTCTTCTTACTGTTCTGCATGAATTCAGGCTCCACCTTCCCCATGGTGCCCTCCTTTCTCCAACTCTTGAATCTGCTTTTTTTCTCTGCGATTGGCTTAATTTCTCAAACCTTCTTGGCCTCTACCAACTCTAGACTCTGTCCTTCAGGTGCAAAATACTAGGGAAGGTCTCCAAGTGACTCAGCTGGGGTACTGTGCCTGTCCTTGTGCTCACTGAATAGCCAACTGATGGGTCATTCTGATGATCTAGCTTGGGACATATGCCCTGACCCTGTGCCAAAGGTCCTTAACAGAAGGCTAGAGGAGGCTACAGTGCTGGCAAATGCTTAGGAGACAAAGGAAGCAATGAAACACAATCTGCATGCTCCAGACCTGAGATAATTGAGTTTGGGATGACACTAGATTGGATACACAGGAAAAATCTATGAGATTACTCTTACCATGTGTTGTAATCATGTGGAAAGAAGCAGAGACAGTGACATCAAATAATGAGGTCTGTGGAGCCATGGGGGAAGAGGATGCCCTGAGTCAGTGGTAAGAAACTGGGCTGATTTTCTGTTGCTACAACAAAAATACTTAATCCCAGGTTCTTGCTAATGAAAAAAAAGTTTTATCCAGCTCACAGTTCAGGAAGCTCAAGAGTGCCAGCACCTGCTCAGGTCTGGCCAGGGCCTCACAGCCGGCTGCATACTGTGGGAAGGTGTGTAGGTGGGTGGATGTGAAGTTTAAACCTTCAGAAGAGCAATCCAGGTAGGTGTCAGGCTCCCCAGTAAAAACCCATGGATCTAGAAATGAATCCAGCCTGCAACATCAGCATCAGTCCCTTCTGAGAGTATAGCTGCCCCCCTGCAAATAATCTTCCACTAAGCCCTATCTCTTAAATGGCTCACCCCTTCACTCTGACAACACTGAGAACAGCAAACAGCACATGAACCTTTTTGGGATGTGTTCAAACCATATCCAACATATCTATCTATTTTGAGAGCCCTGCAAGCCAGATAGAAGAATGGATTCTATGCCATGGTGTGTTCTGTAGGCACAAGGAGACCCTTTATAGCCAGTGATGTAGTCTCTACGCTGTCTACCACCCTCCAGTGGTCCCAGTGGACAGGAGACAGCCACACATGTTGTGTTCCCCAACAGGAGTCAGGCTTCACATTTTGGTTCCATCACTGCCTTGGCTTCATTCACTTTGTACTAAGAAAATTCAAATGGCAGGTGCTGCAGACTCAGTGGAAACCTACTGAACAGTCCTCAGGTAGACTGCAGCAGTGCAGTAGGTCTAAGGAAATGTGTAAGAGTCTTTTTTTTTTTTTTTTTTTTTTTTTTTTTTTTTGGAACTGGAGCTGGAATTCAGACTTTTGTGCTTGCCAGGGAAGCGCTTATTTCACTCAGCCATCACCCCCATTTTTTTTTTTTTGAGACAGGATCTCACTGTGTAGTTCAGGGTGGCCTTGAACTCATTATGTAGCCAAACTCACAGCCATCCTCCTGACTCAGTCTCCTGAGTGCTAGGATTATAGGAGTGTGCTACCATGCCCAGCTTAGTATCTCTCTTCCAAGATCGGTTCACTGCATTGCACAGGCTGGTCTTCTGGGCTCTGGCAGGCCTCCCACTTGAGCTCCTGGATTGGATGTGCCCACCAGTGGGCCTGCATGGGTCTGTACTCTTACTCAGCTGCCAAGGAGGTGCTCCTGCTACAGCAGGGTGCACCATGCTTGGAGAAAAGGCACATAGGATGCTACCGAGAGGATGGAGGAAGAGACTTGGTTGTGGTTCCAGTGACTGTCACTGTGACTTCTGATTGTCTGTGGCAGCTTCTGCGAAGGACCTGTGAGGGTACCAGGGGCCTCAGTGCAGCACAGGGTGCACATGCTCTTGCTCCAGGACCAATTCTGATTGAGTCAGGGCCAGCACAGATTGAACATCACAGGAAGGAACTGCAAGACAGATTGCCAAGTAGGGAGCAGAATTTATGTCTGAGCTCATCTAGGAATTCTGATTCCCAAGGAGGTGAAAAGTCTGATGAGCATATGAGCAGAGCAGGGGAAAAACGTAACATGTCACAGAAACAGAAAAGGGAGGGATGGGAGAGAAAAAGAGACGGGGCATTCTATTCAAAAGGCCACTTTATTGATGGAGACAAAAGTGAATGGAGTTCTCTGTAGCCCGCCCCTCACTCAGTCGGTGGCTTCACTGGGCATTTGAGACTGGGGTGGCTGGTCACTGGCTGGGGCAGGAGAGCTTGGCCAGCTCTGCTGCCCATCACACAGCCACATAAAAACATCATAGCTAAGGACAATTCATGGATGCACATCTGACTCCCCTGATCAGCATTGTTTTTTGTTGTTGTTGTTGTTGTTTTTTTTTAATATTACACAAAACCTGTGAACTAGGAAAGGTTAGCTGTACTGTGCTATCTGCAGGACATCCTTTTAGGATTCCTGTTCCACAACACCACTTCTTATTGCAGTTAAACCTCTAAAAGGTCCTGCTGTACAAAAAAAAAATCTAGATGATTTTAAGAAGAGCAGCTACTTAACACTGCTTTAGATCATTCAAATTTTCTTTCCCCAAAATACATTCCTAAATATACAAACTATACAATCTTGTCATTTAAAAAAAAAAAGAAATTTGAGCATTAAGTGCTTCTTTCAATAGACCAGCAGCAATCAGCAGTGCTATTATCCAAGGTAACATATGTAAATATATATATATATATATATATATATATATATATATATATATATATATATTAATCCAGGAAAATATACTCTTTCAGTGTAACCTGTTCTTCATATGGTATGTGTGTTCTGTGTGAACATGATACCTGTCTTTCTCAGTCTCTCTTTGTGTTTTTCTGTCTGTCTGTCTGTCTCTGTTGTTTCCCTGTCTTTCTCTGTTGTTTCTGTCTCTTTGCCTCTTTCTTTCTTTCTTTCTTTCTTTCTTTCTTTCTTTCTTTCTTTCTTTCTTTCTTTCTTTCTTTCTTTCTCTCTCTCTCTCTCTCTCTCTCTCTCTCTCTCTCTCTTTCTTTCTTTCTTTTCATCCCAGTTTTCCTTCTCTTTGAACAGATTCTTTGCCTTTCACAGAATTTATTGTACCTTTGAGGCTTGATTTACTTTTTAAAGTTCTTTCACTAACAAGACAATATAATGCTAGCACATGTGGGTCTGATTTTTTTTACTTATGAGTATAGCCACCAGTTGCACACATTTGTCTATAAAAAACTTCAAGTTCATCTTTTTTCAGAGCTGAGTAATACTCCATTATGTGGAATTATCACATTATTTTATCCATTGCTCAGTTTATGAGCATTTGGTTTGTTTCCAAATTTTAGTTCTGAAAAATTTTGCTGCTATAAACATGGGTGAACATATATTTTTTATACATCTATCTGTTACTTCCTGCATCTATTGCTATAATCATATGCTTTTAAAAATTTGATTCTGTTAATATAATGATTACATTTATTGACTTATATATGCAGCACATATGCTTAATTCTACCTCTAAGATGAAATGTATTTGATCATGATGTACCATACTCTCTTTGCTAAAATCTTGGGGAGGATGTTTGCATCTAGATTCATGAAGGAAACTGACCTGTGACTTTCTTTTTAAGCTGGGTCTTTATCTGATCTGAGGATCAGGTTGATATTCACTTCTATAAGTGCATTTGGGCACATTCCACCCCTTTCATTGTCTTCAAAGACCTCCAGGAGTATCAATGATATAAACTCCTTAAGGGTTTTGTGAAATTCAGCAGTGAACATCAAGTCCTAGGATGTTTTTAAGTTAGCAGAGAAATTTATAGAAAGTAAAAACAAGTGAATTCCTTAAACTTAATATTTTCTTCGAAAAATATTTTTCAAATTATATTCTACTGAAAATTACACTTCTATGCTATTTTTCCTGTGTTAATTTTTCCTGTGTTTGAGAGGTTAACAAAATAGTTGACTATAAAGGAGAATTATTAATCTTTATCTTTAGTACTGTATGGTCATGTTACAATATGGTGTTTAAACCTTATAAATACTTTACAGCAGTGTCAGTAGGCTCTTCCCTAGTTTGGTACTGACAAAAAAGCAATATGTGCAGCAGTTATAGAATAAGATCATTTTAAAATTTCCTGAAATAATGGGAGATAAATGTCCTTTTTTCAATTCAATTCTTGCCCCTGGAATCTTGGCAAATATGGTTGAAAGTTCAACAAATGTTTTGACATAGAAATTTTCTCTTAAGACATTTATATATGAAAAATAAATTCAATCTCCAATACCCGGTATTTCCATACTAATCTGGGATCCTTACCTTCGGATCTTATTACTTCTATCACATTTATAACTCTGGTATAAACATGCTTAGTTCAACCATAAAAAATTTTTATGACTAATGTACCATTAGATGACTTTTTCATTATATAAACGTAAAAGAATGCATTTTCATGAACTTCAACGATATAGATCATTCATCAATGTGATGCCTTGATGGAATTAAGAAATTTGGTAAACAGGATGTATGAGTATGCTGCCATGGCAGTGTGCAACTAAATGGAGGTAATTTCCTGAATTTGAATCAAAATATATATTCTATAGCTTGATATGAAAGATCAGAGACAAAAGCAGGACACACAGCGATTAGGTAACCCACAAAGCTAAATGAGTGCCCATACTTCCTGATCACACATGAACTGAACAGTAGCAAACAGCTCCTAGAGCCTGTATGGCTCATCTTATTTGTTCTAGTTGTGTTTATTCATGTTTTCCTTAGATAATTTCTATTATTTATATTTTGCACTCCGCATAGGCATATCAAGAGATGGGAGAAAACTAAAGACTGCCTACCATTTATGTTATGCTACTTATATTACCACATAACATCACAAAAGCAAATTTGTACAGATAGTTCTCTCAGTTTTGAAAGAAATGTTTAATACTATTTTCACTAGAATAAGAAAAGATACAATTAAATAAAATTGTAGAGCTAAATATCACCTGAAACCCCAAGGTAAGTCACAAAATGTTGATTTTCTAGGGAATATCTGATGAAGTAATTTTAATCTAGGAAAATAGACTCTTTCAGTGTAACCTGTTCTTCATATGATATGTGTATTCTGTGTGAACATGGTACTGTCTGTCTCTGTCTCTCTGTCTCTGTCTCTTTGTCTTTTTCTGTTTGTCTCTGTCTCTGTCTGTCGGTATCTCTCTCTGTCTTTTCTCTGTGTCTCTGTCTCTGTCTATCTATCTGTCTGTGTCTGTCTTTCTGTCTGTCTTTCTCTCTCTCATTTCATCTGAGATGCATTTTGATATATTACCTAGGATTCTAACTTCTTGGCCCAAAGTCTTTCAAGTACCTGGAGCATAGTTTCTTTTTACCATGCATTTCTTGAGTTTTCTGTGCTATTCTTTCTACCTCCTTCAGAAGTATAGTTTTACTTTGGGGACTTCTACCTTGAACATTGTCTTTAACTCATCACACTAACGTCTATTTAAACAACTCCCTGGTACTGACTTGGTGTCTCCACTGGGAAACTAACCCACAATTTCATAAATCAGAGTCTTCTGCTTTAACACACAGTTTAATTTCTTAGTGTTTTTTAAATAAGTATATTGATTTTTTTTCTTAAATATCACTCTCTTAGGCGTTTAAATTATAGTCTCCAAAAGTTATTCTTTGATAAACTGATCAAAATGAGTGCTTGATTCTGAAATTGTGAAAATCCTACAGGATATCAAGTAAAGGCCTTTTTACTGTTTTCTTTCTCTGTTTCTCTCTCTCTCTCTCTCTCTCTCTCTCTCTCTCTCTCTCTCTGTCTGTCTCTAACATTATAGTAGCTCTTTTTTCTTCTGCTTTTTGAACATGTTTGTTTCTGTAATTTTATTTAAAAAATTCATTTGATATTTCTGTTATATTAGTCCATACTGATATTTTACAGTCCATACTGATATTTTACAGTTCTGTGAAGTCAGCTATGAGTGTCTGGTTGAAATTTTCACTCCTGAAACTTTTGAGGAATCAAATATTCCTTATCTATGGCACTAATTGATATGTTTTTTTTTTAATTTAGTTTTATTTTTTTTAATTTTTATTCTTGTTTAATTGAAGTACAACTATCAATGAGATAGTTTTAAGATTCCTTGACAAGATGGATTTGATAAATTAATACATTGCAAACTGTTTTCATAAAGTTTTGGTATCATAGAACGTGCATACATGATATTATACTTACAGACATTATTATACCGTATGTCTCTTATCAGTAAATTGAGAGAGTGTAGCTGTTTGCGTATCTTATTTTTTATCCCTGAATTACATCAAAAATTCACTAATTAATACTTTCTACCTTGATATTTTCCTAGTGGTTGTCCATAGTACTAGAAGCTGACATAATATCCTGCCCAACCACCATTAGTGCAAATCGTGCCCCTTGTAGAATTATGTAGAAGCACAGCGTTACCAATCCCAAATGTACTGTCCATACACACACATCATGATTCTTGCATTCTGCACCCCTTCCTTTGTCTAGACCTGTCTAAGATGGGCACTCCATTGTCATTCAACTAATTTAGGTGCCCGAACTAGACAACACAATCCAACACAGTCCAGCATTCCACAGCAATAGTGAGTTATCTGAAGAGGTTGTCGACCATAGCCATTTACAGCTCAACTTATTGTTATGGCCCCGCGGTGTATACTTCATTTTTATATTTTTCTGCTGGATGGTTAAGACCTAGATAGATCAAGACTTATATACCAACACATGAACTTTATATTTCCTATGTGGTCAGTGCAGTCCTCTCAGGGTTTATCTTGTAGTCCTGTACATTATTCTGTAGATCCTTTGTCTGTGTCATCCATGTGGATGAGTCATGGCCAATGCTTGACCAGTTTTCTCTCTGTGAGAGCCTGAGAGAAAGTTTTCTCTTCATGTGACTCTCCCCAGGCACACTATAGAACTTCAATCTCTTTCCTCTGTGGCTCCATAATCTCCTTGGTCAGAAAATTTGGAGCTCACCTGAGTTTCATGATGTTGCAGTACAGGTTCTCCAATGTTTAAATAATTTATTAAAATATGTATTTCCACCTAAATGTATTTATGTTGTGTGACCACCATATAGTACTGTGCATATACAAAATAAAAAATTGGATTTTTTTTTCTGGTATGAGGAATTGAAATAAGTATATTTGCACAGAGATAAATCTGCAACAATTTAACATTTTTTAGAGACAGTCTTGCTAAATTTGCCAAGATAGACTTAAATATGTGTTCTTTCTTTTTTTTCCCTTCATTTTTTTTAAATTTATTTTTTACTTTATTGAAGTACAAATATCAATCAGACAGTTTTAACGAGGCAGACACCTTAACAAGGCAGATTCGATAAATTAATACATTGCAAACTCTTTTCATAATGTTTTGGTATTGTACAAGGGGCATACATGATATTATACTTACAGACATTATTATAACAGATGTCTCTTATCAGTAAATTAAGAGTGTAGCTGTTTACTTATCTCATTTTTTATACCTGAATTATATCAAAAATTCGATAATTATTTTCCTAGTGGATGACGATAGTACTAGAAGCTGACATAATATCCTGTCCAACCACCGTTAGTGCAAATCTTGCCTCTCATAGGATTATGTAGAAGCACAGCGTTATCTATCCCAGCTGTACTGTCTATACACACACATCATTATTTTTTTTGTATTATTGAAGTACAAATATCTATGAGACCGTTTTAAGATACCTTGACAAGATGGATTTGATAAATTAATACATTGAAAACTGTTTTCATAAGGTTATTTTTTTATTTTTTGTATTTTTAACTTTAATTTAATTTAATTTTAGTTTGAATAGTAAAAACAAAAGCAAAAATAAATAGCAGAAACAGACAGAAATAGAGGGCCAGGGAGATGGCTCAGTGGAGTAAGTGCTTCCCTGGCAAGCACAAAGGTCTGAGTTCAATCCCTGGTTCCACCAAAAAAAAAAAAAAAAAAGAAAAGAAAAGAAACAGACAGAAACAGGTTAGCATACATTATGTCTCTTTTAATGTTGAAGACGTATTTGACAAGAACAAGTAAAAATTTTCTGCCTTTTCCACTGTTGCTGGATCAACTTGTAGTTACTCAAGTTTTTTTTTTTTTTTTTTTTTTTTTTTTTTGTATTTTTTGGGTGAGTCTACAGGGTGTTCAGTGTCTCACTGCTACATTGGACTCATAGTGTTCGACCTGTTTACAGCCTCCCAAGAGCTGGGATCACAAGTGTATGGCACCACTCCCAGTCTCAAGCACCATTTCAGTGTGCTCTGGCGGAGGGGCTGGCATGGCAGGTATGAAGATGCAGCCCCCAGCCCCTGAGTCTGCCTAAGCAGGTGTTTTAATTTCCTGAGCTATTTGGCCAGCCCTTTGTAGCTACTCTGTATGCTGGCTTGGAAAACTAGCATAGAAGAGCAGCTGGGCTTAACTTTATTGTTTTCATTTTCTCTCACAAGAGAATTTTAAAAGGAAGATAGGGCCCTGGGCAATTGTATGACCTCTGTGAGTCAAATGGCTGACATATAGTTCTTTGGTGGTATCAAACTTTGATATATGCCTAGCTTTGCAGCATTACATAAAGTATTGTTGTGACTAGAAATGAACCCATTTCCACTACAGAAAATATAAAAATGTTCCAAAAGTAAAATACATATAATATATATTAAGTGCATTGAAATCAGTTTCATGACTCAGAGATAACTTTGATGATTTGGCTTACATTCTACCAGGTACATACTGTTTTTCAAGCAAAGTTGACACTACACTATAATACTTTCAATTTGTTTCTTCTCCCACACCTAAAAACATATTCTGAAATTCCTGCTGGATCAATGTGGTATCCTTCAAGGTTTTAGTTTAGAGAAAGCAAAAACATTTAAGGCTTTGAATTGACTCTGAGAATTTACAAATAGGACGCTGGGTCTTAAGACCCAAGTTTAAATACATAAGACCTAAGGCAAAAATAATCCTACCTGGACTTTGGGTGTTTATAGTTTCTCTGTCCCTAGCTGGAACAGTTGATATCTCACTGGGTAGTAGTTCATATAGCCTAAATGCTTTGCAAAGCATGTGGCAGAAATTATTTTTAATAATAACCTCGGAGGCAGTTGCAGCATCATTTTCCACGATTTCCAGAAGAGCGAATTGAGAATCAGATGAATGCATGTACTTGCCTGAGGACACGAGGTCACCAAAGGGGGAGCTTTGATTAAGAATGCAGTTTTGCTTGTAAAATGGTTTCTTTTTCCCTGTCATTACTGTTTCAGTCACGAGATAACGTTTGTAAAGAGAATTACGAAGCGTTTGATAGCGTTTCTCACTGCTTAAAGGAGTTTCTGGACCGGTTATTCTCTTTCCTATTTTCTTTTTATTTTAGTTTTATTGAAGAACAAATATCAGTGAGACAGTTTTAAGATAGCTTGACAAGATGGATTTGATAAATTAATACACTGAAAACTTTTCATAATGCTTTGGAATCATAGAAGGTGCATAGATGATATTATACTTACAGATATTATTGTAGCATATGGCTCATCATTAAATAGAGTGTAGCTGTTTGCATATCTTATTTTTTATACCTGAATTACATCAAAAATTCAATAATTATTTTCCTAGTGGATGACCATAGTACTAGAAGCTGACATAATATCCTGTCCAACCACCATCAGTGCAGATCTTGCCTCTCATAGGATTATGTAGAAGCACAGCGTTATCTATCCCAACTGTACTGTCTATACACACACATCATGATTTTTTTCTTTCTATGCCCCTTCCTTTGTCTACACCTGTCAAAGGTGGGCACTGCATTGTCACTCAACTAACTTAGGTGCTTGAACTCAACAACACAATCCAACACAGTCCAGCATTCCACAACAATAGTGAGTTATTCAAAGAAGTTATCGACCATAGCCATTTACAGCTCAGCTTAATATTATGACCCCGTGATGTATACTTCACTTTTATACTTTTCTGCTGGATGGTTAAGACCTAGATAGAGCAAGACTTATATATCAAAACATGTACTGCATGTTTCTTATGAGGTCAGTGAAGTTCCCTCAGGGTTTATCTTATAGTGCTGTACCTTATTCTGAAGATCCTTTGTCTGTGTCATCCATGTGGATGAGTCCTGGCCAATGCTTGACCAGTTTGTTTTCTGTGAGAGCCTGTATTCTTCCTTTTTAGGTCATAAGCATGTTGAAATTTCTTCATAAGCTACTTTATAAAAGTTAATTATGCGTTTCCTCTTCCCATTATGAAAGGGAGATACCCTCCAGGACCCACAGTGAATGCCTTAAAACACAGATAATACTATACCCTATAGACAATGTTTTGTCCTATGTGTCCTTAACCATGATATATTTTAATTTGTAGATTTCAGTTATACATTGTGGCTATAACTTTTGGGCTTTAAAGTACTGCAGCAAAATTATCATGAATTTAATTTGCTTTCTTCCCAGTTTCACAGAATTTTTCTTCCCATAGATCTTAGCAACATTAGCATGTACTTTTTAGTTTCTTTTAAGTTGAGAATTTTTCACTTAGGGAAAACTTTTATGGTTTCTTTTTGGCATGACTAAATTGCTGACATTACTACTTTTGCATTTTGGAATCATTTTTATGTAAAATACGGGTTATTGACTATACACACAGCAATATTTCAAGAGTGACAACAGATGTGGTATTAAGTGACCAATGATCAGATACCATATACAGTGTAGATCCATTGGACAAAAGGATGACTCATGTCTTACTTAAGACGGAACAAGATAGCATGAAGTTTCCCTGTGCTACCTAGAACAGCATGCAGTTTAAGACTTTTAACTCTTCTTTATGAAATTCTCCCTCTAGCATTCTTCAGACCACAGAATTATAAACCTATAAACACAGGGAAGCTATTGGAACATCTTAATTATAAATTTTATTCATCATGTTTTTACTGTATCTCAAATTTCAGCAGCATATGATACTGTTGACTGACCCTTCAAGGATAGCTTCAAGAGCTATTGCATTTCTGAGGTCTTTCAGTTGCTAATATATTATTATTCTTTCAGATTCCACTTTTTCAATTATATTTTCTCTATTTCTGTTCTTTCAAACAGTTTGCCCTGATTTCTCCAAATATGGTCTTCTACTAAATTTTCAAATTCAAACCCTTGAATTATTGCTCTAAAGTAATTACAATGATGGATTGTATCACACCTGTCAATTATCTTCTCTGGATCTGTAGGCTTGACCTAGCCTATCATCAAGTTCCCTGATGTAAATTACCTATTCAACATTTCTATGAATGTCTTTCAGTTACTTAGTTACCTGCTCACTTTTTCCCTGACTATACTAATTCTCTCAGATAAAAGTGGGAAATTCATTTGTGTTGTTCAGTTTTTACTGAATTACAGAGACCTGTACATTTCTCCTGCTAATTCTTTCACATGTATCTATGTATCTATTAATTTTAGTTCCCACCTGCAAATTATCAAATGTTCTATGTTCAAAATAATACCTCTTTGTCTTTGTTGTTCAATGACAATAAATATAAATAGCTGTATTTATTGATCCCTATTTCATTTCAATCTTATTCACCCATATTTAGGTAACACAATCATCAGTAATAAAATAATGCAATCACCTTTTAGTCTCCCTAGTAATAGGGCTTAGTGCACATAAAAGAACATCTTACATAATACTATCTTGTCAGTGACACTGTTCTGAGTTTTTGGTTTAAATTCATATACTAGATTTCTTCTAAAAACCTCTAAGCTACTTTCCAATGGGCACCATTGTTGTACCCAAAACTTTATAGTTAATAGTGTTAAGATTTATTTAATAAGATACTCTTACTGATTCCTCCGTATGCTGTAACAGAACTCAATTTTAATTAACCACTGTCATCCATAAAAAGAATACAGTATCTCCTAATAAAAAAATTCAAGGTATAAAAGTAACACTTTTAGAAATATATGGCTTTACAATTCACAGGCCAGTTCTCATTTATTAACTCACTTGAATTTCTCAGTAGGCTCCAGTGATGATATTGATTTAAAATATCACATTCATTTTCCAAATGAGGAAATTGACATATTTAAAAGCATACAATGACTTAGTAAAATTAGGGTGTGTGACACATATTTATCCACTTATATAAAATTCTCAAGATAGGGAGAAAGCTAGGTTTCTACCACAATGTTTCTTTTTTATAATTTATTTTTTATTTTATTGAAGTACAAATATCAATCAGACAGTTTTAAGATACCTTAACAAGACAGATTTGATAAATTAATACATTGCAAACTGTTTTCATAATGTTTTGGTATTGTACAAGGTGCATACATGATATTATACTTACAGACATTATTATAGCAGATGTCTCTTATCAGTACATTAAGAGTGTAGCTGTTTACTTATTTTTTATACCTGAATTATATCAAAAATTCAATAATTATTTTCCTAGTGGATGACCATAGTACTAGAAGCTGACATAATATCCTGTCCAACCACCATCAGTGCAAATCTTGCCTCTCATAGGATTATGTAGAAGCACAGCGTTATCTATCCCAACTGTACTCTCTATACACACACATCATGATTTTTTTCTTTCTATACCCCTTCCTTTGTCTACACCTGTCAAAGATAGATGACACAGACAAAGGATCTACAGAATAATGTGCAGGACTGCAAGATAAACCCTGAGAGGACTTCACTGACCACATAAGAAACATAAAGTACATGTTTTGGTATATAAATCTTGCTCTATCGAGGTCTTAACCATACAGCAGAAAAGTATAAAAATGAAGTATGCATCGCGGGGCCATAATATGAAGCTGAGCTGTCAATGGCTATGGTCGACAACTTCTTTGAATAACTCACTATTGTTGTGGAATGCTGGACTGTGTTGGACTGTATTGTCGAGTTCAAGGACAATGTTTCTTAAAATAGTGTCAAATAAAAAAGATGAGTAAATATACCTGTAGTTGAGGGATAATTTGCAGCAAGTTACTTCTTAAAACTGAAGGGATTCAACAAACACTTGTCCCAAAGCTGTAATACATGTGCACTGAAAAACATAGAAGGTACTCACCATTTTGAGAATTACTTTCACATGTGGACAAGAAATACAATTTTACATATAAACTAGCAAGTTTATATGTAAAATTGTATTTCTACAATCACAAGGTTGTACAAGAAAGAAAAGAAAAGGAAGGTATTAAACCCTTTCAGGTGATGACTGTGAAATTGTACTTATTAAAGTAATCAATAAATATTAAAGCACCTACTTAGGGAGATTCGGCGACCAGGGTTTGATCCCCAGCATGCTGTGCCAGCCCCGCATCTGGTGCTCACTGAAAAGGTGATTGAGAGTGGGCACTGTGGCGAACAATTGTAATCCTAGCACTTGGGAGGTTGTCAACAGGAGGATCGCTACGAGTCCGATCTGTGTAGGGAAGGTATGTAGACCCTGTACTAAATACATTTTTAAAAATATTCAATAAAGTGAGTTTCATTATAGCAGCTATTGAGTGGCATAATCAAAGTGAGTATGCTAAAATGTGAAATAGAAAAGAAGCAGCATGTTGCGTACACACAGCAGTAGCTAATCAATATTTTGCACTATTTATACCTCAGTAAAGCTGGAAGAAGAAAGAAAATAAATAAAAATATGTAGGTAATAAACACACTTATGAGAGGTAAACTCTGAGTTTTGCAATAAACTAGATTAGTGCAGAGAAATTGCAGTGATTATAATCGTGACTTATTTCAGTGTTGAATTTCACTGGATTATAATCACTATGATTTATACAGGCAAGATAGTTTTTATGCAAAAACACCAAGGGCTACATTTAATAATATCCATGCTTTTTCTACTATATAAGGGAGTATAAATCAAGTACACATTATGCTTCAGATTCATTTTCTCAGAAAGCAGTATGTGCCTTCATGAACTTAGTACTTCATAGAACAGAAGAGTGTACCTCAGCGTATATTTGTTTCTAAATTCACTTTACATCAAAATAGTTTTAAAAATACAGGTGAACAGACTAGTGAAAAATTAATCCTAAGAGGATGCCTTAATAACTCAGAGTCAGAAAAGACACAAAAAAGATTATTGCAAATATACAAACACACTTCAATTTTCAAATTTTCACATACAAACCCAATATACATTCTTTTCAGCCAGTAATATTATCTAGTTTGATAAACCCTGTTGAAGATTTCTCCCATGTGAAAAATGGCAATATTCATAACAAAGTTAATTAACAGGGCTGTGAAGATGATCCAGAGGAATAAGCACTTCCCTGGCAAGCACAAGGGCCGAGTTCAATTCACGGTCTCATAAAAAAAATTAATTAACCCGTAGAATTAGTAGTCCACAGACCTCATCAAATTGCATCTTCCATAGGTTTAGACTCTTTAAGGAGCAATGAGAAAAGAGAGCACTGGTTCAAAAATACCATATTCAGAGAAAGGCAAAACACAAAGAAAAATGAGATTTTGTTTATTATTTAATTAATTATTGTGGTACTAAAGATTGAAATCAGGGCATTCACATAGAGTTATATGACTAGGCTTGCCTCCTTCCTTCCCTCCTTCCCTACCTTCCATTTTCCTTCCTTCCTTCCTTCCTTCCTTCCTTCCTTCCTTCCTTCCTTCCTTCCTTCCTTCCATGCATCTCTGTCTCCGTATCCTATCTTTATTAATTTTATTTTGAAAGAGTCTTACTAAGATGCCTGGGCTGTGCTTGAACTGCTGATTTTCCTTCTGCAAACTTCCAAAGTACTGAGGTTATAGGCATGCATTATGTTGTGCCCCTTATACCATTCTGTTTATCATGTGTCAAAAGATTTACTTGGCCAGCAAGTTCTTCCCAACAGCCAGAGTAGAGTGATGGACTGCAGAGGCTTCTTCTGCTGGTCAAGACTTATTGTTTCCTTGCAAGGAGCAAGTCTCTTAGTGAGACTGCTCATGTACTATATGATGCAAATGCATAAGCTGTGTCATCAAGTTCAGTACATAAACAGAAGAGAGAAAGATTTCTCCACATAAAAAAGAAGACTCTTCACACAGCTCATGGACCTGAATTCACGTTATAGAATGATCTAGCCCTAGGGCTTTTTAATGAGCCATACTGGGGAGAGAGAACACATGCAGCCATGCCTGCTTCCATAGCAGGTATGCATTTCAATTTGTCATAGAAATTCTTCTGATCAAGGTCAAAATCATGATGTAGCACATTTTGAATGACTTCATTACATTTTTTTAAAATTTGTATTAGTACATGTTGTACTAAATGATGATAATATTTATCATGATTTGGTAACATATTTCCCACAAAATACTACCTAACCAGAAAATATCCTTAGCATGATTTTACAGAATATTTGTAGAATGAGTACAGTTGTAAAAATAATGCCCATTTAGTGTGTTCAGAGAGATGGTTGCGTGCAGCACAAAATGGACATACTGAATTGTAAAAAATATTAATATATAATTAAATATAACTAATTGTATATTGTATTTACCTTAATGTTTAAAATAATGACAATGGGCCCTCTTGATTCTTTCATTGTGTTGCTATCCCACCACTGGAATTTATCATTCTACTTTCTACCTCTTTGAATTTGCTTACTTTAGCTTCTTACTGCAGATTAAAGTAGAATTTTGAAAGATTGGTCTTTTTACCAATGGCATATCTCACTAATAATATCCTTTAAGATCATCCATGTTATTGTATATGACAGGATTTCTTTCATTTTAATGATGTGTATACTCTGATTGTTCCTCAGATCTTGTAAATTTTTCCACTTTTTAAACGATGTATAATGCTTTGTTTTATGTGTATCTCACATTTCCTTTAATTAATTTGTCTTGGTGACATTCAGCTTACTTGTGCTTACTTATTGTTGTAGCAAATGATACAGTAAATCATGGTTTGCAACTATTTCTTAGATATCCTATTTTTCAGTAAGTTGTATGTGGAAGTGTTAATGCTGAGGCATATTGAGTTTCCATTTTAAATTTGAGGAAATTCTACACTATTTTATATAGTGGCTGCTTCATTTTTAGTCCCTCTAACAATGTCTGTCACACCAATTTTTTATCATCCTTCTTAGTACTTATTATTTATTATTTACAGCCTCCTTAGTAATGGATATGAAGCAAAAATATTTTTTGATTTGCATATATGAATAGGGATGTTGTACATCTTTTTTGTAAAGCAATGGCCCATTTGTGAATTTTATTTAGGGAAGTATGTATTCATTTCCCCATTATTCTACACTTTTCTAAATTATTCTAAATGTTTCTATTGCTAATTTATAGAATTTTAAAAGTATATTCTTAATACTAACCTCTTGTTAAATATTTGGTTTCAAACATTCTCCCATTCTGCAAGTTTTTTTATATTCTTTTTTAAATTTTATTTTATTGAAGAACAGATAGAATGAGACAGTTTCAAATAAAATTAGTAGGACAGATTTAATAATTAATACATTGCATATTGTTTTCGTAGTGTTTTTTTGTTGTACAAGGTGCATACATGATATTCTATTTACAAACACTATTAGAGCAGATGCCTCTAATCAATGAGTTAAGAGAATGAATTCAAATTTTTCTGTTCTTTAAATACCTTTAAACTTGTCATGTAACTGTAGATATCATGAAGCTTTTTTTTAACAATGCAGTTGTTTTTTTAATTTTTGTTTTATTGAAGCACAAATATCAATGAGACAGTTTTAACATACCTTGACAAGATGGATTTGATAAATTAATACATTGCAAACTGTTTTCATAATGTTTTGTTACTGCAACATCATGAAACTCAGATAAGCTCCAAATTTTCTGAACCAGGAGATTATGGAGCTACAGAGGAAAGAGACTGAAGTTCTATAGTGTGCCTGGGGAGAGTCACATGGAGAGAAAACGTTCGCTCAAGCTCTCACAGAGAGCAAACTGGTCCAGCATTGGCTGTGACTCATCCACATGGATGACACAGACAAAGGATCTACAGAATAAGGTACAGGACTACAAGATAAACTCTGAGGGGACTTCACGGACCTCATAAGAAACATAAAGTATATGTGTTGGTATATAAGTCTCGCTCTATGTAGGTCTTAACCATCCAGCAGAAAAATATAAAAATGAAGTATACATTGCAGAGCCATAATATTAAGCTGAGCTGTAAATGGCTATGGTCGATAACTTCTTCGGATAACTCACTATTGCTGTGGAATGCTGGACTGTGTTGGATTGCATTGTTGAGTTCAAGCACCTAAGTTCGTTAAATGACAATGGAGTGCCTATCTCTGATAGGTGTAGACAAAGGAAGGGCTATAGCAAAGAAGAATCATGATGTGTTTGTATAGACAGTACAGTGGGGATAGATAATGCTGTGCTTCTACATAATCCTATGAGAGGCAAGATTTGCACTAATGGTGGTTGGACAGGATGTTATGTCAGCTTGGAGTACTATGGACAACCAATAGGAAAATAGCAAGGTAAAAAGTATTAATTATTGAATCTTTGATGTAATTCAGGTATAAAAAATAAGATACGCAAACAGCTGCACTCTATTTCTTTACTGATAAGAGTCATATGCTACAATAAGGTCTGTAAGTATAATATCATGTATGCACCATCCTGTAAGTTATCATTGCATTCTATGAATTGTTTTCTATGCTATAAAATATTTTTTATGAGAGTATCTTTGTGAAACATAATAGCTAAATTCATTTTGAGAGATAACTACATTTATCCTTGATTAGTCTTAATCCATTTAACATCACCCTATGGTACACAGAATTTTAATTGTAATAATTAACTTTATTTTTACTTTTTTATTATGTCCTTTTGCCATCATAAACAAAACTTAATTTCCCATTCCCTTTGAAGTTTTCCTTCAATATTTTTTTTATAACTTTGTTTTCAGGTTTTATGTTTAGATCTTTAATCCATTTTGAGGTAAATTTCATGAATCACATAAGGGCTGAATTACAAGTTTTGCATATGGATTTTCAGCTTTCCTAGTAGCATTGTTGACAAAGCTATAACTTCCTCGCTTTTGTATTTTCAGCACTCTAGTTGAAGATTATTGAAGTAAACAAATGAGGTTTGTTTTCTCTGTCCTCTACTCTGTTCCATTGATTTATGTGCCTGTTTTTATGGCAAACCAACCACTGTTTGGATTATTTTTGCTTTATGACTTGTCATTAAGTCAAGAAATGTGAAACCCTTAGTTTTGTACTTTATCTAGATTGCCTATCTATTTAGGGGAAATTGCAACCTGAACTGAGATATTCTGGTTTGGAAAGGACCAGCCACTGATAAAATGAAACACATATTATTATGCATTTGATGTGGTTCACATTTTTCATGAGTTTCTGCTGTTATCATAAAGATAACTGCAATTATTTCTTCTTTTATCATTTTATTAAAAAATAGAAACTTGTACCAAAAACAGGAGAAAAATAATAATTAATACATTGCATAGTATTCAAAGTACTCAGAATAGAATATGTGAACATAAAAATTCTCCAATCAATATTACCACAAATCTTCCCTTTCAGATAAATAAAAACAATAATAACATAGCTAGCTTTCTTTTTTCTCCCTTTATCCTGCTTTACTTTCCCATTTCCTCCCCACTAGTTTCATTCTTCTTTTAGGAAATTACTCCCCATTTTACAATATCTTTCCTTCATTATAAACCTTATATATTCTTTCAATGTGTCATACCAGGGAGACAATACAATGTTCAAAAACCTAAGTCTGATTCATTTAACTTATGAATATAGTCTCTAGTTGCATCCATTTACGTATAAAACTCATAAGTTTATCCTTCTTTATGTAGGCTTAGTACTCCAATGCATAAATATACCACATCTCTTTTATCCAAACCTCAGTTGATGGGCATTTGGATTGTTTCCAAGAGTAGGGATGAGAAACTGTGCTACTATAAACACTGGTGCATATCTATTGCTCTGGTAGGATGTGATTAATTCTTCAGTGAAGGTACTCAGAAGAGGAAGAGCTGCATTGAATGAGAGCAGTAATCCTAGTTTTTGAGGAAACTCCACTCTGATTTACATAGTAATTGCAACAGCTTGCACTCCCACCAACAGTGAAGCGTTCCTTTTCCACCACAACCCCAACAGCATGTTATTGTTTGATTTCTTAGAGACAGCCATTTTTTTCTGCAGTGAGATTGAATCTCACTGTTACTTTTTTTTTCTCTTTATTTATTTATTTTTATTTTATTAAAATGCAAATGTCAATCAGACAGTCTCAAGACACCCAACCATAAACATTTGATGAATCAATACATCGCAAACCGCCCCCACAAAGTCCTGGCATTGTACAAGGTGCATACATGACACCACATCCACAGATATCACTTTAGCAGATATCTCCCATCAGTGAACCAAGAGTGTAGCTGCTCACCCATCCCACTCTTTTATACCTGAATTATATCAAAAAATCAACAATCATTCACCAAGTGGATGACCATAGCACTAAAAGCCGACACAACATCCCGTCCAAACACCACCAGTGCAGATCCTGCCTCCCATAGAACCATGCAGAAGCACAGCGTCATCCATCCCAACCGCACCGTCCACACACACACATCATGATCCCTTCCCTCCACAACCCTTCCCCCTTCTACACCTGTCAAAAGTGGGCACTCCACTAACACCCAACGAACCTAGGTGCCTAAACTCGACACCACAATCCAACACAGACCAGCATCGCACAACCACAGTGAGCCACTCAAAGAGATTGTCGACCATATCCATTTAGAGCTCAGCTTAATATTATCGGCTCACAATGTATACTTCATTTTTGTACTTTTCTGCTGGATGGCCAAGACCTAGGTAGATCAAGCCTTATATACCAACACATGAACTTTATATTTCCTATGTGGTCAGTGAAGTCCTCTCAGGGTTTATCTTGTAGTCCTGTACATTATTCTGTAGTTCCTTTGTCTGTGTCATCCATGTGGATGAGTCACGGCCAATGCTTGACCAGATTGCTCTCTGTGAGAGCCTGACAGAAAGATTTCTCTTCATGTGACTCTCCCCAGGCACACTTTAGAACTTCAAACTCTTTCCTCTGTGGCTCAATAATCTCCTTGTTCAGAAAATTTGGAGCTTATCTAAGTTTCACGATGTTGCAGTACAGGTTCTCCTATGTCCTGAGTCTTCGTTGAACTTCAAAGGCTAGGATGAAAATGTCGGCTGGCATTGTGGCTCTTCTATTTCTCCAACTCTGACTTGTGATCTTAGGTTGTTAACCATGAAGAAGAAAAGCTGATTAGTATCCTGCAGCATATGCCATTCACTTTGCCTTATCTGACTCAATTGATTTTACTTGTTGTACGTTGTATTTTACTTTGTATTTCTGCTTTTCTCTTGTTATACTAGGGAGACTATATGATATTTACACATGTGTGTCTGGTTTATTTCACTTATGAGTAGATGTTCAAGTGGCATCCACTTCAGTATAAATGCTTCAAACTTATCATTCTTAATAGCTGAGTACTACTCCATTATATAGAAATACCACATCTTTATCAACCATGCCTCATGTGATGGACATCTTGGTTGTTTCCAAGATTTTGCTATCACACATTGTGCTGCTATAAACATAGGTACACATATATCTCTATGATACAATGCATCCAAATCCTTTGGGAAAATTCCCAGTAGGGGGATAGTTGGCTTAAATGGGATTTCTAGTCCTACTCTTTTGAGGAGTCTCCACACTGACCTCCACAATGGTTGTACCAGTCTACATTCCACCAGCAGTGGAGAAGCGTTCCCTTTTCCCCACAACGTCTCCAACATTTGTTGTTGGTTGATTTTCTTATTATACCAATTCTTTCTGGAGTGAGATGATATCTCAGTGTTGTTTTTATTTGCATTTCACAAATAGCTAGCGATGTGGAGCATTTTTCATATATTTGTTCGCTTCTTTAATTTCGTCCTCTGAGAAATGTGTATTCATCTCAGATGCCGATTTCTGAATTGGGTCTTTAAATTTGAGGGCCCTGTTATATCTTAGTTCTTTATAAATTCTAGACAGTAGACCTCTGTCTGATTGCTTGTTAGTTAGGATTTTTTCAAAGTTTGTGGGTTGTCTTTTCACTCTGTTGACAATTTCTTTTG